>VYZP01027161.1:11903-29025 GCA_013400635.1 Hypocryptadius cinnamomeus
GGTAGGGGGGCCTGGAGGTGGGGAGGGGGCTGTGGTGGGAGCTGGCACTGCCCTCCTGGTCCCTTCCAGGTTCCTGATTGTCCCCTCGCTGCATCCGGACTGGACTCTGCTGCTCTTCTTCGCTCACACCCACGGCACCATCACCATGACCCTGGCCCTGCTCTTCATTCCCAAGGTATTCTAGGGAAGGAACGGAGCTGGGGAAGGGGTTGGAGCACCACAAGAGGCTCAGGGAGTGGGGGGGGCTCAGTCGGGAGAAGAGGAAGTTCAGAGGGACCTTCTGGCTCTCCACAAGTCCCTGACAGGAGGGGCAGCTGGGGAGGGTCAGGTTCTGCCGCAGGGAACAGGGACAGGAGGAGAGGGGACGGCCTCAGGCTGGGCCAGGGCAGGTTTAGGTTGCACATTGGGGAAATTCCTCATGGAGAGGGTGATCAGGCACTGGAACAAGTGGAGTCCCCACCCCTGGAAGTGCTCCAGAACATGTGGAAGTGGCACTGGGGACATGGGTTAGGGTGGCTTTGTCAGCACTGGGGGAACAGCTGGACTCGCTGACCTCGGAGAGCTTTTCCAGCCTCCACAATTCCATGACTCCATCGCTAACACTCACCCCAGAGACTCGGGGAGCTGGGACAGGACCCCCTGAGTGACTGCCCCGTGTCCCCGCGCAGTTCCTGCACACGGGCTCGCCGCTGCGGGAGGAGATCACGGCCGAGGTGTACGAGGACGAGCTGGACATGCGGCGCTCGGGCTCCTGCATGAACAGCAGCATCGCGTCCGCCTGGAGCGAGCACAGTCTCGACCCCGATGACATTCGGGTGGGTGGCACACTCAGGACCTTCTTTTGACGCTAGCTGTGCAGAGTAAGAGGTGCCTTTCGCAATCTTTTCCTGACGCAAAGCAGAGGGAGGGGACGAGGGGGTGCAGAGTGACCCCGCCCGGGTGGGCAAACCCGCTGCGTCCTCTGGGCAGCGCGGGGGGCTTTGGGGACACGGGGACGACCCGGGGTTCGGCGGGGCGGTCCCGGCCGCAGCCCCCGCTGTAGGCGCTCTCCTCTCTCCCTTTTCTCTGCCGCGTCCCCCCCGCCCGCGGCGCAGGAGGAGCTGAAGAAGCTTTACCGGCAGCTGGAGGTGCACAAGACGTGGCGGATGGCGACCAACAACCCGCACCTGGCCAAGAAGCGCAGCTCCCGCCGCAGCCTCGCCCGCTCCATCCTGCGCCGCAGCGGTGCCGAGCTGGCCGAGAGCGCGTCCCGCCGCAGCAGCGCCGGGGACCGGGCGGGGACCCTGTCCCGCCGCAGCTCCTCGGCCAAGCGGCTGGTGGATGCCGCCGGCACCAGCCTGAGGATGCGGGACGAAAGCTCCCGGCGCCGCTCCTCAGCCCTGCGCAAGTCCCGCAGCTCCGAGGGGCCCCCGCGGGAGCCCCGCCGAGGGTCGCCCACCCCCAGCCCGCCCGAGGAGCCTCCGCCGCCGGCGGTGACGGACTTGGAGCAATCCGACAGCGACTCGCTGGACGCCGCCCCGCTCCTGTGCAAATCGGCCAGCGCCCAAAACCTGGCTGGGCACTGGCAGCGACCCCCGGGCCGCGCCCCGCCGCTGCAGAAGTCCCACAGCGTTGTCACCGGGGCGCGGGAAGTGGCGCTGCTGGCCGCCCGCAGGGCCGCCCGCGACCAGTGGCACGGCAGCCGCCACCTCTCCGCGCCGGTCCCCGGCGACACCGCGACACCCCAGAGCCCCGCCGAGAGGGGCTCGCAGGAGGACGCGGCCCCGCTGGGCGATGCCAAGGGACACAAACATGTCACCTACGCGCCCATCAAGAGCGTCAGCGTTGACAGCGCCCACCCGGCCAGGAAGGTGCGGGTGACCGTGAAGAAAACCCCCCCTCCGCCCCCCGTCCGCTACCAGAGCCTGCAGCGCTCGGGGACGCTCGGGGACGGCCCGGAGCCACCCCCGGGCCCCCCGGCACAGGCGGCAGAGGCGCAGGGGACAGCAGGGGACGACCCGGAGCGCGCGTCCCCCCCGGCAGGGAAGGGCCGGCTGCTGACCCCGACCGCCTCCTCGGCACACGTCTGTCCCTGGGAGCTGGTCCAGGACGAGATCCTGGGCAGGAAACAAAAGGCGGCCGAAGCAGCAGAGTCGGGGACCCCCGGCGACACAGCGGCCACCACCCCCGGCCCCAAGCCGCCCCCCGCGAAGAGTTTCCGGAGCCTGGGACTCGCCATCAAAGCCCTCAACCGCTCCAGGGGGAAGAGCATCCTGAAAGGGAAAAGCGAGGGCAGCCTCGGGAAGAGGGGGAGCAGCAGGAGGGAGAAGCCCGGCCTGGCAGAGGCCTCGGCCGTGTCCCTCGGGGGGGTCAGCCCAGACCGCGCTGCCAAAAGCCCCGAGGGGAGCGGGAAGAGCCTCGAGGTCCCCGCCCTCCAGCACAACAACAACGCCGCCACCTCCGGGGAAGCCGCGGACCGGGGGGACAGCGGGACAGGAGGACAACGGGACAGCCTGGCCGCCGGGACAGGCGATGGGGACAAAGCGGCAGAGGAGCCCAGCGCTGCCCGAGGGGACGCGGGTACTGGTCTGGAGCCACCCAGCGCGGGCCACCAAGGAGCTGAATGTCCCCCGGCGGTGGCACGGGTACAGCCCCAGGAAGGGGACGAGGCTCCTGCAGTGGATCTGGGGGAGGACGTTCCTGGGGTCACAGCGCAGGAAGGGATACTTGAAGAGCTCGAGGGGACCAGCAGGTCCTTCCAGCCCCGGGAGCACCCGGAGGAGGAGCAGCCGCCTGCAAAGCCCACCCCGAGCAGCGTGCGGGGCGCGGCGGGGGCGAAGCCGCGGGCTGAGGTTTGTCCACCCGGATGGCTCGGAATGCCGGCAGGAAGGGGAGCCTTGCTGCGCCAGGAGGCCATCTCTCCCCGGGAGGACGAAGGGAGCCCAGAGAGCCCGGACAAGGCGCTGGAAGAGGGGAGCAGCCAGCCCAAGCCCGAGCGGGTCCCTGGAAGGAGCTGGAGCGGCGCCGAGAGCGCGCAGGGAGAGCTCAGCCCTGGGGGAACGCGGGGAGATCCCAGCTCCAAAGCAGGAATCTGCCCTGGGAAGGGCGGCAGTGAGGGGGATTCTCAGCGTTCTCCGGGCATGGAAAAACCACCAGAGCTGCCGAAAGTGGCCCCGGAGCAAGCGGAGGGCAGGAGGGCTGAGGTGTGCCCGTGGGAGAGCCGGGAACAGGGAAGAAGTGTCCGAGCAGAAATCTGCCCCTGGGACACAGAGGGGGCTCCGCCAGAGCAGGAGGGGCAGGGATCCCCCAAATCTGGAGAAGGTGTGGAGCAGCCTGGGATGGGGCTCGCAGGAAAACCCCCAGCTCTGCCCAAACCCTCATCCCAGCGGGCGGGAACCACAGAGAGCAAAAAGGCCAACATCTGTCCCTGGGAGGTGGAGGAGGAGCCGCGCCCAAAATCAGAGATCTGCCCCTGGGAAGAGGCTGCAGCTCCGTCGGGGAAGGAGAGATCGAGGCACGTCATGCGTGGCACTCCCAAAGGGGAAGAAAAAGTGGGATCCAGAGCACCAGAAAAAGGAAAGCCCCCAGCCAAACCCCTGCCCAAATCTCCTTCAGGGAGATCCCAGAGCTCGGAGAAGGCAGAGATCTGTCCCTGGGAGTCTCAGGGCTCTAAATCCAGTGACAAAGCCGAAATCTGTCCCTGGGAGTGTCAGGGCTCTAAAGCCAGTGACAAAGCTGAAATCTGTCCCTGGGAGGTGGCTGAGCCTCAGGTGGAGAAGGGAACAGCCCCAAATAAGGAGAGACTCCCATCAAGAGAAGCCTCTAAAGTTCTGGAGAAGGGGAGCAAAGACCGAGAGTCCATCTGTCCCTGGGAGAGCCCAGACACGGAGCAGCCCCCAGCCAAACCCCACACTGGGAGCTCAGCAGTGCCCAAAGCAGCCCCAGGGAAATCCCAGAGCTCAGAGAAGGCAGAGATCTGTCCTTGGGAGGTCGAATCCAGCAGCAAAGCTGAGATCTGTCCCTGGGAGGTGGCTGAACAATCCTCTGGTAAAGAGAAACCCAGACAGGACAAAGAGGATCCATCCAGGGTGAGCAAAAGCCCTTCCACAAGTCAAGGACTCCTAAAGGAAGTGGGAGCTTCCTTCACTTCTGGAAAGAAGGACCGAGAGTCCATCTGTCCTTGGGAGAGCCTGGACACAGAGCAGCCCCTGGCCAAACCCCACACTGGGAGCTCAGCAGAGCCCAAAGCAGCCCCAGGGAAATCCCAGAGCTCAGAGAAGGCAGAGATCTGCCCCTGGGAGAGTCAGGACCTTAAATCCACTGACAAAGCTGAAATCTGTCCCTGGGAAGTGTCTGCACCTCAGCTGGAGAAGGGAACAGCCCCAGGTAAGGAGAAACTCCCAAGAAAACAGGAGCCCAAAGCTCTGGAGAAGGGGAGCAGAGAGAGGGAATCAATCTGTCCTTGGGAGAGCCCAGACATGGAGCAGCCCCTGGCCAAACCCCACACTGGGAGCTCAGCACTGCCCAAAGCACCTTCAGGGAAATCCCAGAGCTCGGAGAAGGCAGAGATCTGTCCTTGGGAGGTTGAATCCAGCAGCAAAGCTGAGATCTGTCCCTGGGAGTCTCAGGACATTGAATCCGGCAGCAAAGCTGAGATCTGTCCCTGGGAAGTGGCTGAACCTCCCTCCCAGCAGCCAAAGGCAAAGCAGGGCCCTGCTGGGGGCTCCAAGGGGGACAAGCGCATCACACGCCAGGCAGCGCTGGCCAGCCCGGAGAGATCCCTGGAGAGCAGAGACAGAGTGTCCGTCTGTCCCTGGGAGAGCCCAGACACGGAGCAGCCCCCGGCCAAACCCCACACTGGGAGCTCAGCACTGCCCACAGCAGCCCCAGGGAAATCCCAGAGCTCAGAGAAGGCAGAGATCTGTCCTTGGGAGGTCGAATCCAGCAGCAAAGCCGAGATCTGTCCCTGGGAGGTGGCTGAGCCTCAGCTGGAGAAAGGAACAGCTCCAGGAAAGGAGAAGCTCCCACCAAAAGAAACAACCAAAGCTCTGGAGAAGGGGAGCAGAGAGAGGGAATCGATCTGTCCTTGGGAGAGTCTGGACACGGAGCAGCCCCCGGCCAAACCCCACACTGGGAGCTCAGCACTGCCCACAGCAGCCCCAGGGAAATCCCAGAGCTCAGAGAAGGCAGAGATCTGTCCTTGGGAGGTTGAATCCAGCAGCAAAGCTGAGATCTGTCCCTGGGAGGTGGCTGAGCCTCAGCTGGAGAAAGGAACTGGCCCAGGTAAGGAGAAGCTCCCACCAAAAGAAGTCTCCAAAGCTGTGGAGAAGGGGAGCAGAGACCGAGAGTCCGTCTGTCCATGGGAGAGCCTGGACACAGAGGAGCTGTCCCTGAAATCTGCAGAGGGGAAGGAGCCATCCAAGAAACCTGACAGCACGGAGAGCAGGAAATCTGAAATTTGCCCCTGGGAAGCAGCAGAGCCCACTGGCTTGGAGGAGGAAATCTCCCAGCCAGGTGTGCAGCCACAGGGAGCCCAAAAAGGTTTCCCTGCAGGGATGGGACAGCTGGGAGCCAGCGCTGTGTCTCCAACACTTCTGGAAAAATCCAGGGGCAGATCCCACGGGGAAGGCGAGCACAAGCCCCTGTGCCGGCTCCTGGCCAGCACCCAGCACGCAGGGGTGGGCAGCAGCTCCAGCCCTGGTGCTGGCCTGGCTGAGGTTTGCCCTTGGGAAGCTGGAGAGGCTCCAGCAGCACCTGCCAAGCCCAGTTTGGACATGAGGAAAAGCTCTGAGGTGTGTCCGTGGGAGGAGGAGAGCACGGATCCCTCCCGGACCCACCCCGGGCAGGGCAGAGCCCGGGATGGGGGTGGGGTGTGAGGGGATCCCAGCACCAGGGGCTCCACCCCTCCATGGATCCATCCCTCTGTCCATCCATCCATCCATCCATCCATCCATCCCTCTGTCCATCCATGGATCCATCCCTCCATCCATCCCTGGATCCCTCCCTGGAGCTGGAGGCTGCTCCCCCCTGCCCAGCTCTGGTGTTGGACTGGGGGGTCTGGGGGTGTGAGGCTGAAGGTCCTGGTTGTGTAATTTTGTGTAAATACAGGAAATAAACGGAATTATCCAGAGTATGCTCGCAGAGGCTCACAGTGAGGTGGTGAAGAGCTGGAATTTCCCCAGGGAAGGGGCTGGAGCAGTGGAGGGCTTGAGTGGCAGAGGCTGGAGAGGGGCTGACTGGAAGGAGAGGCTATTCCCCCAAAAAAGCCACATTCCACCCAAAAAACCCCTTTTCATTCTGAGACAGGGCTGGGGAATCCCAGGTTTAGAGGGAAGGGACCTTAAATCCCACCTAGGGACACCTCCCACTGTCCCAGGCTGCTCCAGCCTGGCCTTGGACACTGCCAGGGATCCAGGGACAGCCCCAGCGTCTCTGGGAATTCCACCCCAGCCCCTCAGCACCCCCCAGGGAGGAATTCCTTCCCAATATTCCATCTCTCCCTGCCCTCTGGCAGAGGGAGCCCATTCCCTGTGTCCTGTCCCTTCATCCCTCTCTCTATCTTTCCCATAGCTCCTCCAGGGAATCCCTAATGAGGTCACCCCAAAAAATCCCCTTTTCCAGCCTGAACAATGCCAATCCTCTCCTTCCTCTGGGCTCAGGAATTCCATCCCCTCCTGCCCTGAGGGATCTGATCTCCCACACTCAGCTCCTGAGCGAGGCAGAGGCTCCATGGAAAAGGGCTTTTTTTAGGAACAGAGGGATTGTGACACCCCTGTGACATCCCAAAGGACATGGCAGGGATTCCACTGCTGGCTCCTCTCCCAGCACAGCACAAAGAGGAGCTCCTGCCCTCCCAAAAGGAACACTGAGGAGCAAAAAGGAGCCACAGCTCCTCTTTTTACAGCTCTGCAAAATCCCTCTCCAGGAAGAAATAATTCCCTGAACTCTCCCACGCTCTGGAAGTGGCCGAGTTAAAAAGCAGGACAAGAAGGAGAAAAGGGTTTGTTCTTGGGTGAGCAGGGAGGATTTTGCTCTGTGAGTGAGGAGAACTGGCTGAGCAGAGCAGGAATAGAGAAGGAGCCTCACAGGGGGGGAAAAAAATGTGTTTTCCCTACCCAAGCAAAGCAGGGACAGCTGCAAATGTCACCGTGTCCACAGGATGGTGCCAGTGCCTCAGTGACAGCACCAGCTCTGCCACCAACACCAACCCCAGCCCCTGGTGAGGAACCAAAACTGAAATTAAATCCACTTATCAGCTGTGCTGCAGCTCCTCTGGGAACCCCAACGGCAGCACCCCCCTCACCACAGAACTTGATTTTAAGTTTTCCTGGTTTCTGTTAAAAAATAAGAGTTTGGGAATCAGCAGAGAAAGGGAGGTGGGAAAAAATGGTGCCAACAGCGACTGGTGAAGTTTTAATGACTGAGCAGCAGCTCTGTGACACCTCCCATGGAGGTGACAGATATTCCAAGGGCTCTCCCACGGAATTCCAGGACAGAGGGTCACCTGTGGATGCTCCCAAGGCTCCTCATCCTCATGGAAACCCAGCCAGGGTGAGGCTGCAGCACACAGAGTGTGGCACAGAGCCAAGCTCTTCCCAGAGCTCATCCAGATCCTCCTCCCAGCCCCTCTGGCTCCTTGAAGGACAAATTTGGAGTGACTGGAGCCCATTCCCAAAGGCACAGCCACATCCAACACGTTCCCAATGCTCCCTCCTGGCCCGTTTGCTGTCCTGTCCACGTTCCAGAACTTTCTACTTCACTGTTTCATGCTCCTGTGAGGGATCCGGGGCTGGGCCAGGAATCATCACGGTCTGCAAAAGCAAGGGACAAAGATCAGCAGGAAAAAGGGGAGCAGAGGGTTCTGGAAAGGGAAAAAAGGGGGATCAGATGGAGGCAGGAGAAGGGAATGGGATGGGAAGCCTTGAATTACACTGGATTTCTCCCCTCCTTCTTCTCCAAGATCTCTTTTTAGTAACACAGGGAGGCAGAGACACTTATTGAGGTCGGGCACAGAGGGAAGCAATTCCCAAAATTATCCCAGACTTGCCCTAAGCCATTCCAGGCCCTCAGCCCCCCATTCCAGCTCCCTGGTGCTCCAGGGAACAATTCCATGGACATTCCCCCACCTTCCCCTCCCAGGCAGCTCAGCTTTGTCCAGAATGATCCCCAGATATTTGCATTTTCCCCCAGGGAGCTGCATTTTCCAGCCTTTTCCCACCTTAATGATGGGATCCTTGGGTGGGGCCCACTCTGGGATGATCTTCCCGTGCATCCTCCACGTTCCATAGGGGTTCACCAGGTACCTCTCAAACACAACATATTCCAGGACATCCTTGGGAATCTCCTCCCCGCCGTACATGAGCCGCCCAAAGCGGTCATAGATGGCCAAAATCTGTCCAAAGATCCAAAAAAACACCCCAGGATGGATGGGGTTTGGAGAGACCTGGGATAGTGGGAGGTGTCCCTAACAATGGGATGGGATTTAAGGGATTTCCAACCCAAAAAAAGGCTGGGATCTCTGTGCTGGGCTGGCAACAGGTTGGGGTTGGTGAGGGAAGATGGAGGGATGGATTTTCCTAGGAAGAAAGGCTGGGAAAATGGGGACTGTTCATCCTGGAGAACGCTCCTGGATGACCCAACTGTGACCTTCCAGTAAAGCTGGGAAAATGGGGACTGTTCATCCTGGAGAACGCTCCTGGATGACCCAACTGTGACCTTCCAGAAAAAGCTGGGAAAATTGGGACTGTTCATCCTGGACAACGCTCCTGGATGATCCAACTGTGACCTTCCAGGAAAGGCTGGGAAAATTTGGACTGATCAGCCTGGAGAACGCTCCTGGATGACCCAACTGTGACCTTCCAGAAAAAGCTGGGAAAATGGGGACTGTTCATCCTGGAGAACGCTCCTGGATGACCCAACTGTGACCTTCCAGAAAAAGCTGGGAAAATGGGGACTGTTCATCCTGGAGAAGGCTCCTGGATGACCCAACTGTGACCTGGGACAGCAGGAGGTGTCCCTGCCCACGGGCCTGGGTGTGACTGCAGGTCCCTGCCCCGCAGCCCAGGCTCACCTGGCGGCTGTGCATCCTCACTGTCACCTGCCCGTAGAGGTTGCCCCGGTTCAGGATGCTCTCGCAGCGCACGTGCACCACCCTGGGGGGCTCCAGGGACTCCACAAACCTCCAGCGGATGGTTTTGTACCTGTTCCCTCGCACCATGTCCTGCCAGCAGAAACCAGCTTGGAATTAATTAAATTATTAATGATTTGTTCGCTCCTGACAGCGAAAATCGGCTCCTACTCTGGAGGGTTTTTTTGTTTTGTTTTTGTTAAGGTTGGGATTGAAGGTATTTGAGATGGAGTTTAGGTTTAAATGTTTAGGTTTATATTTAGGTTTAGATGGTTATTATGATTTATTTATGTTTACATGTTTATTATTTTATTTCTATTATAAGTTGTGAGTTTTACAATATTTTATTCATAAGTTACAAAACGGTTA
Organism: Hypocryptadius cinnamomeus; assembly: GCA_013400635.1. NCBI lineage: Eukaryota > Metazoa > Chordata > Aves > Passeriformes > Zosteropidae > Hypocryptadius > Hypocryptadius cinnamomeus. Next base: position 21,379 of record VYZP01027161.1, read on the forward strand.
ACTACCTTTCTATACAATGTCTTTTAAAGTTAAATTATTTAACTAAGAAGTTATATTGAAATTATTTTTACTTTTAACTTAATAACTAATTCTCAAAGTCCACAATGCGGACTTTTCTGCCTAATTATAAAATGCTACTTAAACTTATTAGGAAGAAGGTGAAGAAGAACAACTAATTACTGTTCTAAAACTTCTATTTTGCTTTTCATACATTGTTATATTTTAAAATTTTAAATTTTAAGCTTTTTACTTAGTGATATTACACACTTCTAATCAAACTACACATTTGTAATCTTAGTGTTATTAATCAATTTTGGAAGTTTTTTTATGGTCCTAGGTCAAATACAGTATTTTCTTGTGGGTCCGTGCTCTTCAGCACAGAAAGTTTAAAATTTCAGCATCTAGGGTTCTAACACAACACGGTTTGGATGTGAATGGGAGCAAGGAGAAAACACCACAAACATTTCATTGGTTGTTGATCAATTTTGGGTTTTCCCTCCCAGCTCTTTGCTGAATCCAGAAAAAAAGAATAAGGCATCGCCAGGTTTAGAAAACCTTAAAAAAAAAAAAAAAAACATGGAAAAATTCCATTAAAAATGAGGCAGAGGATGAAATTTAGAGAGTTTGAAGTGCCATGGAAGTGATCCAGGCACCAATCCCTGCTCTGGGAACCCAGGGAATGGCTGGAGCGGTGCCAGGCTGGATTTTAGGAGAAGTTCTTCATCCTGAGGGTTTTGGGCACTGGAACAGTCACGACCCCAAACCTGGGAGGGATTGTTGGGACTGTGCTGTGCAGGGCCAGGGCTTGGATTGCTGATCCCTGGGGGTCCCTTCCAGCTGAGATACCCCAAAATTCCAGGCACTTACGGGGTAGCAGTGCTCAGTCACCAGGGAGTGAAGCTTCTGCTTGTTAAAGCTGCAAAGGGAACACCCCGCTCACCTCAGCACAGGAAAAGAGGTTCCCCAAAAATTCCTGTATTCCCCACAAATTCCTGCTTTCCCCCCACACAAATTCCTGCTTTCCCACCACACAAATTCCTGCATTTCTCCCCAAAAATTATTGCATTTCCCCCACAAATTCCAGCTTTGCCCCAATTTCCTGCTTGCCCCTCACAAATTCCAGCTTTGCCCCCACACAAATTCCACTTTTCCCCCCACCCAAATTCCCACTTTTCCTCCCACACAAATTCCACCTTTGCCCCCACAAATTCCCACTTTTCCCTCTCACGCAAATTCCACCTTTCCCCCCACACAAATTCCCACTTTCCCCCACACAAATTCCCACCTTCCTCCCACACAAATTCCCACTTTCCCCCACAAAAATTCCACCTTTTCCTCCCACACAAATTCCATTTTTCCCCCCACACAAATTCCACTTTTCCCCCCACACAAATTCCACCTTTTCCTCCCAAATTCCCACTTTTCCTCCCACACAAATTCCACTTTTCCCCCCTCACAAATTCCAGCTCCTTGTGGGTCAGGGAAGGGCCTTACTTTGCCAGGGAGTTGTGGGCCTCAATAAATATCTCCTGGGCTTTCTCAGGGAAGGTTTTGGTGCTAAAATCCGGGTCATGATCCTTGATCTTCCGCAGGCTGGGAAAGAAAAAATTAAGGAAAGAACAAAATTGGAGCTATCCTGGATGTTTGGATCCTATAGGATTCAATCCCAGCTTTTGCCAGCTGAGAATTGGAGATCCCCCACTAAGACAAAACCTTCAGGTGGTCATAAAAGAGCCAAATCCAAAAAATCCTAAAAAAACTGGGAGTGCACAGCATGGCCATTCCCAGCAGGAGAGGTGGGAACGCCAAGGGAAGGGGAACAACAACAAAAATGGGAAAACCAGGGAGGGAGGAAACAGCCCCTTAATCCTAAAAATCATCTAGAGATCCCTCACAGAGGGGATTTGGTGGGAGTTGAGAGGATGTGGGGGGTTTGGGGGGTCCTGGGTGGCCTGGAGGTGACCTGGGAGGAGACACAGGTGTCCTGGGAGGGATTTGGGGGAGTTTTGAGGGGATCTGGGGGATCCTGGGTGACCTGGGAGGACACACAGGTGTCCTGGGGGGGGGATCTGGGGGGGTCTGGGTGGCCTGGAGGTGACCTTGGGGGACACAGGGTTGTCCTGGGGAGCACTGGGGGGATCTTGGGAGGTCCCAGGGGTCCTGGAGGTAGCACAAAGCAGGGGTCACACGGGGGTCCTGGGGAGATTTGGGAGGATCCTGAGGAGTTTTGAGGGGATTTGGGGTGTCCTGGAGGGGATTTATGGGAGTTTTGAGGAGATCTGGGGGGTCCTGGGTGTCCTGGAGGGTCACAGGGGGGCCCTGGGTGGGTTTGTGGGAGTTTTGAGGAGATTTGGGGCTCCCAGGTGGCCTGGAGGGGAACTGGAGGAGGAATACCTCCCATGGACAGAGCCAGGACAGGCCAAGCAGCAGGTTAATTAATCTAATTAGCTAATGAGGGGTACGTACGCCAGCTGGGAGGCCGCTGTCTGCCTCAGCTTCTGCATCTGCTGCTTCACCCCGTCCTTGGACAGCGAGGTCAGGCGGGCATCGCCCTCGGGGGGCACATAGGGATCCATGATCTCAGCTGGGGGGGAAAAGCAGCTCAGCAGGAGGCTCAGGACCCAGGGAACGAAGAGAACTTCTCCCAGGGAAATGGGAGAATTTCTGAGAGAGAATTCCTGGGAATTTCACACAGAGAATCCCTGGGATAAGCTGGGCCACAGGTGCTGCTCTCTGCTGTTCCCTCACAGCGCAGGGAAGAGGGGGAAAATGGCTTCAAAGTGAAGTTTAGAGGGGATTTTGGGAAGGAATTCCTCCCTGAGAGGGTGGGAAGGGGCTGGGGTGGAATTCCCAGAGAAGCTGGGGCTGTCCCTGGATCCCTGCAAGTGTCCAGGGCCAGGCTGGAGCAGCCTAGGACAGTGGGAGGTGTCCCTGGATGGGATTTAAGGTCCCTTCCCTCCAAACCCGGGGTTCTGTGGGATTCCCCAGCCCTGTCTCGGAATGAAAAGGGGGGTTTTGGGTGGAATGTGGCTTTTTTGGGGGAATAGCCTCTCCTTCCAGTCAGCCCCTCTCCAGCCATGGCAGGGGTGGCACTGGATGGGCTTTGAGGTCCCTTCCCACCCAAACCATTCCATGATGCCACTTTCCAGGTCCTTGTAGCATTGCTGTGCTTTTACAGATGGAGAAATGGACTTGGGAGGGGATTTTGGGGAGGAAATTCCTCCCTGTGAGGGTGCTCAGACCCTGGCACGGGTGCCCAGAGCAGCTGTGGCTGCCCCTGGAGCCCTGGCAGTGTCCCTGGACAGGGCTTGGAGCACCTGGGACAGTGGAAGTGTCCCTGCCCTGGCAGGGGTGGCACTGGAGGGGCTTTCCCAACCCAAACCCCTCTGCAATTCCAGGATTCAAGCAAAAGGCACCAACAGCTCTGGAGATCAGGCAGGGGAGCCTCTCCCCCGGCCAGAAGGAAGAGTGGGGAAGGAATCCCGCCCGGTTCTCTCTCTCACACGCCAGGCTGCCCGCGCCGTGCTGCCGTACCCGTGCAGGCCAAGAAGAAGGTGCGCTCCATGCGCTCGTCCGGGAAGATCGGCGCCGCGGACCGGAGCCGCCTCTCCCTCTCCTCAGCGCTCAGCTCCCGGGCCCACTCGGGCACCCGCGGGCTCTTCCTCCTGCTCCTCACCGGCACAACCACACAGGGCGGCAGCGCCCCGGGACGGAGCGGGGACTTGGCAGCCTGAGGGGAGGCAACGGCCGAGCCCGGAGTGAGCCCGGCACCGCCAGGCCTTCACTGATTTCCCCTCTCGCCTCGCACGCGCCGCGGCCCCCCCGCGCTCTCCCTCACCCTCAGCGCCCACACCGCTCAATCCCGCGGCCCCACAGCCGCTCCCCGGCGCCCCTGAGGCCGCTCCTCCCGGCCCCACCTTCCAGCAGAGCCGCGGCACCGCGCGGCCCAGCCCCGCCGCCATGGCGGCCGCCATCTTTGCCCCGCCGCGGGGGATGGCGGGAACGGGGAGGAGGCGGGGCCGAGAGCGCGCGGAGGGAGGGNCCCCCAGGTCTGCATAGTCCCTCCCCCGGGCACGCAGGACCCCCTCTCAGGAATTCCAGAGCCCCCCCAGACCTGCAGAAACCCCTCTGGATCCGCAGAGCCCCCCCAGGTTCCTGCACCCCCCAGCAGCTCCATGGGTTTTGTGCGATGCTTTTGGGATTTCCCACCTCAGCAGCCCCTGGAGGTGGAGGGGGGTCGGGGGCAGGGGTCTCTCCGGATGCCCCCGGGACAGGCTGGCACATCGGGAAGGGGCTCCCCCGGAATGCTGCCAGCAGCGCGGGGGGGCTCGGGGGTCCCCCCGAATATCCCAGGGACAATCCAGGACGCGGCACCTCCGCCCTAAAACACAAACCAGCTCATCCCAAACCCTCTTCCCTTGAAATCCCATTCCTGGCAGCCGCCGGGACACCCTGGGGATGCTCATCACCCGCCCACGGCTGCAGGGCGAGGCCCGGGCCCGGCCCGCGGAGCCAAAGGCGAGCCAAGCCCGGGGTGCGAAGCCCGGGGGGCCCCTCGGGGGCGGGGGTCTCGCCGGGAGGCTCCGGCCTGGCCCCGCTCCCAGTCTGCTTTGGGGACTGTTGATCTTGGCTCCGAGGACGCGTTGCTCCATCGGACAGCTGGTTAATGTGTAGTGACGGCTCCGCTGTGCCCGAGACCGTTGATCCCGGCCCGCGCTCTTATCTGAGCCGGGACGAGCCGGGAGCGGCCGTGCGGGGCTGGGCCGGGGGGTGCAGGGGGAGCCGGGTCTCCCGGCTGGGGGGATGGCGTCTGCAGCCCGCCAGCACCTCCCAAAATTCGGCCTGATGCTCACCGGGGTGTGCGGGGGGCAAAACCAGCAGAGAGCGCTTCCCGCAGCAGCTCCGCTGGGAAAAGCGGAGCCCTCTGGAAAACCGGGATGGAGACCCGGGGCTGCGGAGCCAATCCTGGAGCAACCGGGGCTGAGTCACCGGCCCCAGAGCCCCACGGCCCCGGCGCTTTCCCACGGCTCCCGACTGGTAGGGCTGGATTTTCCCAGCCCGGCTGGCTCTCCCGGCTGCCCCGGGATGCCATCCCGGCCGGTTTCACCTCCGTGGGCAGCGCTGGGGGGCTCTGGAACCCTCTGGAGCCACGTCCTTGCCCGTGGGGGGCTCCTGGGGGGCTCGGCCTGGGAGCATCCCTGAGGAAATTTGGGATGGGGCCGTGGAGATGCCACTGGATGATGTCCCCAGCCCACCTGTGCTCTTCTTGCAAAAGCACCACGTGGGGATTTGTCCCGTGGGAGAGCGGGATCAGGGCTGGGATCAGGGCTCGGCACCCGCCCCAAACTGTCCCCGCCAGCTCCAGGCAGGGGCTGGGCCACATTTGCCTCCATCCTTGTGCAACTTGTCCCAGGTGAGGCGGGAGGGGACGGGCAGAGCCGCACGCACACACGGAGAGGGGAAAATCCCGGGAAAAACGCCTCCCAACCCCCCGGGACTGACCCGCGGAGCAAGAGGCCCCAGAGCTTCGAGCGCTGTTGTCCCCGTGCTCCCGAATACCAGAGATTCCAGCCCTAAGCCGGCGGCCCAGACCTGCGAGGCAGGATTAGCCGGTGCCCTCCGGCTGCTCCCGCTCCGGCAGCAACGGCGAAGAGAGTGAAGAAAAGAAAAGCCTCTCTTGGGAATTTCATTTTTCTCTTTCTTCCCCTTTCAAAATTTTTTTCCCCTTGTTTTTCCTAATTAGAAAGGAGCACTGGCAGCGGTTGGTGGCTGCAGAGGCTTTGGGCTAATTACAGCTCCTGGCTGTCCCCGGGCCCTCCACAGTCTGGCACTACAGGAGAACCCGGTTTGGTCGGGACATGGCGGAGGAGGCGGCTTCCCCCCGGCTTTCTCCGTGGAGCCTCGCTCATTCTCTCTTTCTTCCTTCTTTTTTTTTAAATTTTTTTTTCTGGATTCTTGCTGACAGCAGCATCTGTCACCTCCCAGCACCTCCCGTGCGGAGCAGCACCCGTGGAAAGCGCCCGGAGCCCTTTGCCAAGCACAAGCCCCGTGGCCACCGCGGCCACCGAGACCCCCCCGGCTGGCCAGGAGGGCACCCGGTGACCCCGCGGCCATCCGGGATGGGAATTAGAGCTCAGAGGAGACAATCCCCTCCGCTTCCCTCCCGCGGAGCCGAGCAGCTCTGCTCCAGGAATAGTTTTATCCTGCTCCTGACCTTCCCGTGCCTGTGCCAGGGACAGTCACCCGCGGCCACACGCGCTGCCAGCACCCAGGCAAGGCGGGAGGGGACAGGACCTTTGCCCTGGCAAAGTCCCCCAGCACGGCTGGGGCACAGCTGGGCTTCTCCTGCCGTCCTGCTGCGGTGGCCTCGGGGTGTCCCCAGCGTGGCACGGCCGGGCTGAGTCCAATTCCACCCATCCCGGCTGCCAACCCCACACGGAGCCTCCTGGCCAAACCGTGGGGTCCAGCCCTTCCCTCGCTGCAGGGCAGACGGGACTTTCCGCCCAGAACCCCGCCAGGATTCCATAAACTCCTAAAACATTCCCTGGACCAGCTCCCAGCGCCGATGTCCCCCCACCCCGCAGCCTGCCCGTGTCCCCGTGTCCCGCGGGGCTCCGCACCCCGCCGCGCCGCTGCGAGCTGGCAGGACGGAGCAGGGCGGCAGCTGCCCGAACCCCCCGCGCGGCTCCAGCTGTTTCCAGCTGTTTCCAGCTGTTCCCTTGTCTCCCTTTCCCTCCCCGGGGCTCTGCAGCACAATGCGGCCCCGCGGCAGCCCCGGATGAACCCGGGCTCGGCAGCGCTGGGTTTTTGTAACCATGTGCTGAGAGCTGGCTGTACTTTCTCTCTGCCCCAGTTCGTGCCGCCGGCTCCTCCGGGTCTCAGTGAATCCCTGCTCCCTCGCTGAAGGCCCTGTTCCCTCCCTCGAATCCCTTCTGCCCTCTCGAATCCCTTCTCTCTACCTCGAATCCTATTCCCCTCCTCAAATCCCATCTCCCTCTCTTGAATTCCTGCTCCTTCCCTCGAACCGCCGCTCCCCCCTGCCTGGGATCTCTACTCCCCTCCCCAAATCCCTTTTCCCTCCTCGAATCCCTTTTCCTTCCCAAATCCCCATTCCCTCCTCGAATCCAACTCCCCTCCCCAAATCCCTGCTCACTCTCTCCACTCCCTGCTCGCTCTCTCCCCGGCTCAGCACTAACTGATCTTTTTTAAACAGCAAAGTATCACTTTCAATAAAAATAAATCTCATTGGGGAAGGAATAGTGAGAAATAAACGATGAAATACAGAGAACAAAGAGGGAAACCCGGGTGTCCCAATATGGGGGCACCATTCCAGCTCTGCCCCCCAGTCTGAGTGCACTGGGAGCTGTCATCCCCCTGAACTGGGAGTACTGGGAGCCCCCACTAACGGGGTGCCCGTGCCAGCATCACCCCAAACCCAGGAGCCCCTGGGTGCACTGTGCCAACCCCCACCCAGGCCAGCTGACCTGAGAGCCCCCAGTTAACGGGGTGCCAGCATCCGTCCAAACCGGGAGCACCGGGAGCCTCAGTGAATGGGGTGCACCGTGCCAGGCCCACTCGGACCGGACACACCGGGATCCCCCGGTACCGGGCTCACCGGGATCCCCATTACAGGGCACACTGGGATCC
>VYZP01027164.1:0-23799 GCA_013400635.1 Hypocryptadius cinnamomeus
AAACCAATGAAATAATCACCTGTTGGATAAATAATCTTCAACCACATTCCAAAGCAGCAAAACGCAGGAGAAGCAAATGAGATAATATTATTTTCCTTTTTCTCTGAGGCTTCTCAGCTTTCCAGGAGAAAAATCCTGGGCGAAGGGATTTTTGTAGAAAATATCACTATGACATTTGTGGACAAAGGTCATCTTGGTTCTGTGCTCAGGGGTGGAGGGAGAGAGCGAGGGAGGCAGGGAGGATGGATGCTGCTCATATTTTTGCCCATTCTGGAAACACTAGCCCTGTTGATTAAAAAAAAAACCAAAAACCCAAACATGTTTTGTCTTCTAAGTTAGGCGCCGGATGGTGATTTCTTAAATGGCAGGGACACCTGGTGGTGCTAAAAGAATTCTGCAGAGCATCCAGCTGATCTCAGGGTGCCCTCTGGGTGGGTGCAGTGGAGGGCAGGCAAGAGTCTGTGATGCAGGGCAGGAGGGAAGGGGCCAGAGTGGCCAGAAGCAGTCATCAGCTCCCCGGGTACTTTTTGTTTGCAAAGAGGCATGATAACAATTTGTTATGGATACTAATTTTAAAAGTTAATTTCTATAATTTTTAATCATTAATAAAACTCATTATAATTTAAGTAATTAACTGTACTTACTTAAGGCATGGACAAAATACAGACCTTAATCTTCCCCAGCTGCAGTGAGTGGTGCTGTATGAAAAACACAATTACTAGACAATCTTCTGTGACCAGCCAGGATAATAATGCTGGTGTTTCAATGCCAAATCAACATTCCTCATATTGTTTGTAATAATTTCACACATGAGGAGAAAACATGGAACAAGGTTGTTCAAGTAGCTGCAGACATTTCAAGAGGATGACTGTTGGCCACAAGTTTAACCCTGAGTTTGCATCCCAGTGCTTCTATGCCTCATTACTTAATGCTCTTTACACAGTCTTCAGCAGCCCTTTAAATCTCCATCTTTCCAGAGGGTTGGGGGTGATAAGGGATGGAATGTATGCACTCAATACCACATTGCCCAAGAGTTTATAAGGTTATTTCTAAAATCAGTCCCCTTGTTTGAATTGATTCTCTCTTGGGTACCATGTCAGCACAAAATGTGTCTCTCAGGGCTTGAGATGGTGTTTGGAGCAGTGGCAACAGCCAGCCCATGTCTCTGCCATGGTGGCTGTGTAGCTCTTGCAGTGTATCATGACACAGCTCCTGCCACCTCCATAGGAGTCTTCCCTTCTCCCCCTCATAAAGAAAGCAAAACAACATAGAATAACCTTTCAAACCCATCACAACTCTGTCCTAAACCCTATCAGCCAGTCTCTTTATTCTCAGATGAATAGGTAGCCAAGCAGTAGAATGGCCATTCATTATCATCAGACCACCTTCGCTTCATAATCCTCTTAATCCTATGCCTGTTGTTGGAGCTTTAGAAAACAAATTATTTAACCTCTAAAACTACTCTAATAGTTCACAAAAACTTTGGTCTTGTAAACCAAAGATTGAAGATTATACCTCTTCTTGGAGTTCTTTCCCTTTAGAAAGAAAACCTTTGTCTAAAACTCCCAAAGCTGCTATGTTAAATTAAACTACTTTTTCACTCCTCTCTACTCTAAACTGCACAAATTGCTCCCCAAGATAGCCCTCACAAAAGTTCTAAGATGACAAAAAGAGGTAGCAACAACTCCAAGCCCGCAACCAGAAGCCACCCTGGTGCCCATGGGTGGAACACAGCTACCCCACTAAAACCCAATCCCACAGAAAACACACCCCACTATCAACAGTGCCTACACCCAACAACACTCAGAGCTACTCCCACAATCTTAGCCAAACCTTGCCACATGCCACACCCAACAACTCTTCCATCCCCCCATATTTCTGGAAAGGGGTCCACTGCCAGAGACAGAGTAAACAAACCCACTAATATTCTGCCCAAGTGCACTAAAAACAGCCCCAGTAACACAAAGGAGGTACCTGGACTCACCACCACCCACACCCAGCAACAGATGCCAATATGAAACCTACCACCCCATAATAACAAAAAGGATTGGACACAACTGCCAATTCTCCGAAAATAAAGCATGCACCCAAAAATATGACAAAATTTCCCGTAATAATTTCTACTTGACCTTTCTCCAAGACTTATGATTACACTAACAATGTTAACAACGATCTTCATTATTGTAATGCAAAATCTCCATTTTGCAGCTGGAGAAAAACAAATGTATCAGAAACCTGCTTTATATGGTGGATTGGGGGTTTTTTGGTTTGGTCCCCTCTCTTCCCTCTGTAAGTAAAATTGCAGGGCCAAAGGGTTCTGCTTTCCTCTGGGCAGAGAGGTCAGGCACGGAGGGGATCTCAGCTTGTGTAGGCACAGCCACCTGCTGGCACAGTGAGAGCGTGTTTCGAGAAGGGTCGAGGGTGTGAACAAGAATAAATGTGACATATCTACACAGTACAGAGCTACAGAAAGCATCTCACAATGGTCACAAGAGGGCAGAAGCATCTCAAGATTAGGTCTGCAGCTCCTAGGTAGCTTTCCTGTCCCTGGATTTCTTTTACATTCAAATTCATAAAATCCTCTTTGAACAAAAATGTAAGCACATGACTTAATGCAATTATGACCAGCTCTATTATTAGCTCAGTCATAAAAAAACAAACAAAAAACTCTAACAACTCTGAGATGATATTTGTTTATGGTCTGATGGAAAGATCAGTTTTCTTGGGATTGAGGGGCTTCAGGGACACCAGGGTCTTAATAGCATCCTTGCTTCCTCTCTCACATTTCTCTTAATATCCACTTGCAAGTCAAGTTCTGTCACTTGTAAAAAGAGAAAATTAAGAAAATACGCTAATTTCTTCAGGTACAATAGTCTTTAAAACACTATCTCCCCTTGCCACTCTTTGTTTGTTTATCTTTTGGTTCTGATACCAAGAGGTTGTTTTTATGTATTTGCCTTTAGTTATGCAAGCATCTTTGTTAATACCACTGAGGCCAGAATAGTAAAGCAAAGATACAAGAATTTTTAGGATTATGGCTCTATGGCATAATCTTTTTAATGCACTGATAACATCAGTCCTGCAAATCTATCTATGCACAGAAATTAGCTCCAAAATTGTTTCTAATTACTTCAAAGAAGCATGACGAAATTGTTCTCTTTCCATCAAATTATATAAATCTCTGGTTTTAAAGCTTAAATCCAAATCTGAGTCTGCTCCTTCCTGCCAACAGCTCTGGATCTGACAGGCACACACATAACCCCCTGTGCACTGAAATGTTCTCAAGAGCCCTGCTCTGCTGGCAGATGGGTTCCAGCAGTGTGCACGAGCCCACGTGGGTAAGCAGAAACCCTGCAGGACTGGGCACAGAATCTGAGCCACTCCAAATGGTTCCAGAGCATCTCAGTGAAAAAATAGGCCTTTACTTTAGAGGTTTGAACAGTGACTGATTTTTTTCCATAATGCTCAATAACTAAGCTGAAATATGTATTATGAACAAAACTTATAATGACCATTTTCATAAAAAATTTCATTTATCACGTAATGAAAAGGACAGACAGAGCCTCTAAAGAACTTAGCTGAATTCCTTCTTTAATGTAAGGCATGCCTACTGAATCAAATCCATCTTTTAATAGGGAAATTAATTTATTGGTGAAATAAATAATAGCAATACTAGTAATGTAGCAATATAATAATGTAAAAAAAACCCCAAAACCATAGACAATAGCATGGAGGGTGAACAGAATCAGGAATAAACCCTTCTGTTTTGGTGTCATTTGCATGCTCCCCTGGTAAGAGATAGACCTTTGTACAGGCTAGACCCCTGGGTAGCCTGAGACACCAGAAAATCTGGAGATAAGTAAATAACTTACTCTTTCATCAGTCTAAAGTGACTTTGAGTTCACATCTGTGTGACCTTTATTACAATTTAGAGGTGGCATGACATGAAATCTTAATTCTTTTCAGGGATTTAAAACTGGTTCATCTTGCAATGCACTAATGATGATGGTTTCTAGTTCCTAGTAATTAATTCTTAAATTAAAATTGCAAATGCCACTAAAGCCAGAAATTCTTTTGATGACAAAAATAGAGTTCAAAATTGTTCCTGGCAAATTTGAAAATGGAATTAAAAATAAGATTAAATTAAAAGGAAGCTAGAATTAAAATTATCCAAAGACATGTTATATGAGTGGAATGAATCATCCCTATTGGTACAGGATGGGGAGCAACTTTCTTCAGCAGTTTTGAAGAAAAAGCTCTGGACAACTATGGACTTTGGTCAACCATGTCATATTACAAAAATGGAAAATGTCATCCTAGGTTGCATTGCCAAGGGTAAAACTTGCAAAATATGTGAAAACATTTCTTCCAGTGTACTTTTCATCGGTAAAGACTCAGCTCAGGTACATTATTCACTTTTGAGAGTGGCCATGCAAGAAATAGACCAACAGGACCTACTTGGTTTAAAGAACTGAGGATAAAAAAGAATATCGACTCCTTGCTGTGATGTGAGAAGTAGGAGAATTCAAGGAAACCCACCCTCAAAGCTGGGCTTTTATGCCTGTGAAATATAAAAAAAACCCAGCAACCTTATCTTAAGATTCTGATAAGAAACTCCAACACAAAAAAGGGAAGAACAGTATGATACAATAAATTAATTTTAAAAGTGTACACATTAAGGTGATAGGAAGTAATTAAAAGAAAAGGGCATATCTGTATTTTAAAAATAACTAAATAATGGTTAGTACTTTGGAGATAAAAATTTCACTAACTTCCCTGATGCTCAAAAACTAAAGCTTCTGAGAAAACTTAATAATTTCTGTGGCCAGCCATCTGACTATGAACTCAGCCCCAAAGGAGTGCTGTTTCAGAGGGAAGCTCTTCCTGCTTACCACACCAGTCACATAAAATAGTTCAAGCTCATGTACGATAAGTGGGTCTAATAACATTGTTATTTGCAATTAAGCTCCTTTTATGAGCTGTGCTTCTAGAAAATTCCAGCTCATCTCTTATTTCTGAAAAGTTTTATCCTGCTCTCCTCTGAGAAGCTTTACATATGCTAAATAATGCTAAGGATAGGCTTAGGTGATCTATAATTCTCATTGCTCTTTCTTTTCCATATTCCTAAAGCTACCTTTAGTTAAAATTTACTTCATTTAAGATTGAAGAGGATGGATACTGTACACCTGCTCTATAAAATGACATAATAATGTTCTCTAAATCCTGAAGAGATGGCTGCTAGGAGTTGTGGTGGTTTGACCTTGTCTGGCTGCCAGATGCCTACCAAGCACTCTACCTCTCTCAGTGAGATGGAGGAGAAGCTATGATGAAAGGGCTTGTGAGCTGACATAGAGAGATTGCTTAGCAATTACTGACATGGGCAAAAGAGTCTTGATTGAGGAGGATTATATCAATTTATTGCCAATTAAAAATAGATTAAGATAGTGAGAAGAAAAGACAAAACTAAAGTCCCCTTCCTGTGCCCCCTCCCACTTGTTCTTCCCTTGTTCTGGCTCTGCTGGCTCACCCTTGAGCTGCACAGGGGGCAGGAACTGGGTAAGTGGTCAGTTCATAACCTTTCATTTCAGCTGCCCTGTAATCCTCACTTTGTTTCCCTGCTCCACTTCAGGGTTCTTCCCACAGGTACAGTCCTGGCTGGGTCCTTCCCAGTCCTTCAGGAACAGCCTGCTCCAGTGAGGGCTTTGAACAGCATGAGGAACATGACATTAAATTGTCATAAGGAAGGTAAGCAATAGCCATCCATGTGGTGAGGCCAGTGAAGCAGAAGGATTTCATGGGAAGGATATGGAATTTTAATTACAGAACGGGTTTAAAGCAGAGTGAAAAACATCCTATCAAAATGACTGTATTGCACAGTAAGGGTAGAAGAGAGAGTCCTTTGAAATCCCTCCTAATTCTGTGATCTTGTCAGGTTGAAAGAATTAGTTAATTGATGCCACATAAGGTAAATTTGCTCTAGGGGCAAACCCATGATCCTTGACTTTAGTTGACTGATATTTGCATATTTAGTATTTTGTTCTAATTTCTTTGGTTGGTTGGTTGGTTGTTGTTTTTTTGCCCCCTTCCTTCTTACTTTAAGCTAGGTTTTTGCTCTTGTGTAGTCTTTTACTTGTAAGCTATTATCTATTTGTCTCTCTGGAAGTTTGGAAGTTTTATAGAGCTGTCCATGTCTATTACCATTCTAGTTTAGTTTTTACTGCATGTAATTGATAGCAGTAGCTGCTTCTATCAGACTTCATAAAGTGTTTGGCTTCCTTTTGCTTTCTGGCTAAAAAATTCTGCTTAGGGGTCTGCCCTTTAAAATGTAGAACATATTCATTTATGTTCAGTTTGTGCCATCAGCATGGCTCTTGTTAACAAGCAGACTGTTTCTGAGAGTGGATATTTTCTGGTTATTGCATTTTTCCTCAGGTGCAGACATCATACAGTCAAATATTGGGTTCTGACCTCTTTCTTTTAGTCTGTCTTCACAGGCTGTTAATGAGCTTGAATATTGCATTAAAGGCTTGATGACAACTCCCCAGAGAAGAGTAATCTGTGGATGGTGTAATGGCAAGTAAATATTTAACTGTGCTCCCAAGACACTCAGGCTGTCAGCTCTGTGAAGCAGGGAAGGCATTTTGCTCTCAGTGCAGTGCTGTGGTGTCAGTGGGGCAGCATTACTGCTGCCCACATTCTGGTGTGCCTCCGTGGGATCCCACACAAACCTCCAAGAGGGCACATACCCCACACCACTAGCCACTACCTCTATCCTTACCCTAGCACGTCTGGGTGCCCAGGAAAAAAGTGGGAGGGTTTCCAGTCTGCAGCATAGAAGCAGGAGTGCTGAATGTGATGTGCAAGTGCCAGCCTGGCAGCCCATGCACAGCCTGTGTGAGCCTTGGTGGGTGCAGCAGAGCCCCAGCCCATGCCTAGGGTCTACAGGCACTCTGGTTATACAAGTGAACCAAATATTACAAGGTTTCTCCATAGCTATATTTATCTGAGCATTACATTCACATTAAAAAGAATATCCAAGGCAATTAATTCTACTGCAGTGCTGAATTAGAGTCACTAAATTCCTCAAGGCCAGGAAATTTAGATAAACTATAAACTTTTCTGAAACACAGACAATTTTACCTCTCATTTCCTGCCCTTTTCATAAACACTCATAAAGGTTTCCCAATACATGATGATGGAATCAAGATGATAATTTACTTTGGAAAACATTCTGGGTTTTAGAAAGCAAATATTATCATGCTGAAGTTGCACAGAGTAAAACCACAGCTGCTGTATTGGGGTAGAAGGTTAATTTGGAACATCTGTAATAAACTAATGACCCCCCTCAAGCCATGAAGAGAAGGTAGTGCACTTTCTGTTTGTGTTAGTATTAGGGAATGAAACCACATTACTGGGAGGGAAAGAAGGAAGATATTCTGGAAAACTGTCCTGGCTCTCTGACTTTAGGCAGGCTGACAAAATCTTTCCTGTCTCAGTTTTAATAATGACCAGACTTTTCATGTTTGAAAATTTAAAGGCATCTGCCCCTTGCTTTTTCTTTTAGGAGAAGCAGAGTGTAACAGAATTTGGCCTATAAAAGCTGAGGTATTCCTAGTCTTTAGGCACACCTGCTAGTCCCAACCCCAAGCTTGCTAAGACTGGTGTGTGCAGAAGTACGAGATAATCAGCATTAAAAATTTTTAGCATATTGGCAGTGCCCAACACTGACTTTTGAAAGGCTGTCTAAGACATGAGAATCTGTAGCCATCTGAGAAACAGAGACAGCTGCTTTAAATCCTGCTACTAATAACCTGCTAGGGCATACTGAGCAGCCCCCACAGCTGCATTAAAACCACTGGAGGAAGTGGAAGAGTTGAGTTTACGTGTTGCTGGGCTGTTGTTGCTGGGCTGTTGCTGCTTCACTGGGAACACCCAGAGCAAACACCAGCAATGAGGGCAAGAATGGTGCACGGTGTTGTGAGACTGAGCTTTTGATGGTGCAGAAAACAAAACTTCCTCTACAATTCTCATGCAAAAAAAGGAAATTTAATCTGATCACATACTGACTACACAGTGAATATTTAGTCATGCTATATATGACAAAAATATACACTCATGCCAATTTTCTTATGTCCACTGTTTTTTTTCTGGATGAAGTGATTCCACTTAGGACTCAGTAATGAAGTTACAGTAACCACCATTTAAAATTGCAGTTTGTAGGATACTTGAGGGAATGGAGCATAAGATATATTGTCATCTGACACAGCATAAAAATATTTTATTTGGATGCATAAATGTCTTTAATACTCGGAATTACAATGTTAGAAGATGTGACTATAGTCCCTTAATGAGCACTTTGAGGAAAGACAGCAAATGGAACAGGCTCTGACATCCAGTGTACACCTACACAGCTGCTCTACCACATGACATTTCTAAATGGGCTTCCCTACAACAGTATGTGACAAGTGATAAAAGCTGGTTTGTTAAATCTGACAGTATCTCAAGTCTGTATCTCCAGGACACTTTTCTTTAAAAGGCTCCCAGCTTTGGGTCTTCTTGAAAAGGACTACTTTAAAAATTGCACTGGCACATTGGAGTCCCCTGGTTTATCATGCCCTATTTTCTAGAAGAAATCAAGGATGTAAAGATATCTGCTTGAGGCAGATACCCAAAACCAGACCTGAGTTCTTTGAAGGTGGATGCACAAAATCATTTCTCACCTTCCCAAGAAGCACATAAACTAATAAATATATGTGTGTGTAGCATAGTAATGTTATGTTTTATATAATATACTACCTATGCATACATATTCTTGTTCTTACATTTTGAAAAACCTGGATTTAATTTAATTTACTTTTTCCAGCATAGCTGATTTGGGGGTCTGGATTTCAAAACTGTAATTTTTACATGTGTGACTTCACATGAAGTGTATATAATATCCATTGAATGAATGACTGCCTCCACCTTTCAAAATTCCAACATCCCAGTCACTTCTAAAAAAAAAAAAGTATTGGTGATAATCTGTTCTTCAAAGATTCTAAGAACAATAATATCCCAATTTCTGCCTGAAATAGGTGTGTGATCATCTACAGTAATACTTGGTCAAGCCATTTAAGGAATTCCTGAGACCCCTGCCCTGAGGCCCTGGTGTCCTGCTCTGAGGACTTCAGATGTGACCAGCTCAGCAGGTCTGAGGGGCTGTCCCACATAATGTAGCAGCATTCCTTAGTATGACAACAGAAATCATGGCCTGCAAGGTCATGTTCCTGCCATCTGAACATGGTCAAAGCACCCCATTGTGCTCTTCATCTCTCTGTATTGAGTTATTTTTACACAGAATTCTGGAATGGTTTGGGTTGGAAGGGATCTTAAAAGTTTATCTATCTCCAACCCGCTTTCCATGGGCAGGGGCACCTGTCACTAGAATAGATTGTTCAAAGCCCCATCTAACCTGGCCTTGAACACTCCCAGTGATGGGGCATCCACAATTTCTCTGGGCAACCTGTTCCAGTGCCTCACCACCTTCACAGTAAGGAATTTTTCATAGCTAACCTGTATCTACCCTATTTCATATATCATGTTCAAGAGGAAGAGTAGAGAATAACTATATAAAATAATCTAGCTTAGTATTTAGGAGATACTTTAAAAAGACAGGAAGGGATAGACTTGGATAAAGAATTATCTGATGCTATCCTATGCCCAACACTCACACCTTTAAACCCTGCATAATTTCCACAAATGCTTCAATGTCTGCCTTTGCTGTGGGCAGATTCCCTGAATCTCTCATTCTGGAAGGTGAAGACCCACCTTCATTTTGACAGCACGTGCATGTCTGCCCAGTTGCTGTAGAGGCTCACAAGCCAGACATTTCTGTGGCCATCTCTTTCAGTGACACAGCTTGAACTCATAATTGTCTCAGCCCCTGCTGCCAGATAAAATACTGTATGAAACAGCACTAAGCCTTTTCTTCCCTGAAACCCACCTAAAATACTCATCCTTCCTCTGCTGTCCAAGTAAGCACATATTATGGCTCTCTTCAGAGAGTTTCCTGATCATCATGACTGGTTTACTGGGGACCTGACTGTTCCTTCTAGTTCTCATGCAGTCCCTGCACTGCCCTTTAGAGATCAAGTGATGAAGAGTACATTCAGTATTTAGTAGCTGTAGCACCAACTAAGGGAGGGCAGAGATATATTCCCTAACTTCTACATCAGTAAATAGTTAAATTTAGGTACTTGACTATTCAGCATCACAGCCCC
Organism: Hypocryptadius cinnamomeus; assembly: GCA_013400635.1. Taxonomy (NCBI): domain Eukaryota; kingdom Metazoa; phylum Chordata; class Aves; order Passeriformes; family Zosteropidae; genus Hypocryptadius; species Hypocryptadius cinnamomeus. The sequence goes on from VYZP01027164.1 coordinate 10,260, forward strand.
TAAAATGTCATAATAAATACCTGCCAGACTCTGGGAAAAGGTGTGCAAAGTTACAGCAAGAAGAATTGATCTATACCTTTTCTTTTTCAGAAATAATCTGCAAACACACTCTGACTTCTGCAAAAATGTTTCCCGTATTTAAAGCAAATTACATGGGAAGTATGGATGAACAGGCTGTGTCAAACCCTTGGTATAAATGAACATGCCTAAATATGTGAGACCTAAACAATTGTTGCAAAATGGTTTGTGAAAATAGGACAGGCTCACAGTTACAACCCACCCTAGAAGAGGGTAATCCAGGTTCTTCATAGATCCATTGGGATGGATGAGAGTGAAATAACACTCAATGACCCATGTTTGTAAATATACATGTGAAGGGTTTATTGTAGTGAAGCACTGAACCCAGACTGGGGCTCCCCAGCGCAAGATAGATGTGAACATAATGGAACAGAGCAAGAGCAGCAGAAGGTTTGCAGGATAATTGAGGGAATGGAGCACAAGATATATGAAAATAGACTGTGAGACCTGGAGTTGCTCAGCCTGGAGAAGGTGAAAGGATCTTACTGCTGTCTACAACTCCTCAGGGAAAAACATTGTCTTTCTATTATAAACCACACCATCTTGCTTTATGGAAGACTTTTTCAAAAGGAACGAAAAGCATTTTTCACTGCAGAAGAGATAAAAAATGGAATTTTTTTTCACCAACTTGATCCTAACCTTGCTAAATTTTCAATAAAGCAAGGGAAGATTTCCTTAAGATTAGAACAAAATAATAAACCTTGGAGTAAGACACTTGCCACAGCAAAATAATTTCTGTCCCTCTTGAAGGTATCTTTATGCTCATTCAGATTCTGACTTCCTTCTTAGGTGATTTCTTTCATTATATAGTCATTGTATCTGGTTTGATTAGATCATAGTTTATTTGACTTGATGGGTATTACATATGGCTCTACAAAAGATGGATCAGTTTGGACAGGTGACATGGCTTGGAGCTCAGTTAAAACCATTGATACTTCTGTGAGATGTTCACTTTGAATAGGGATGTGCCATTCCCCTCACCAAGGGGCTGAATGCATTAACAAATATAGGGTGTATTGCCAGTACGTAACCAAACATGCTTTGTCTCAAATTCTGAACTATGAACACTCAAAGTGTCTTCCTTTGGTTTAGGTTTACTGACAAGTAGAGTGTGTAGCATCTATTATCAATTATAGTACTGTGTTTCTCTTTTTGGTTATTAATTTTCTTTTAGTGTTGTTTCTTGCCCATGCCACTGTGCCATGTTTGTTTGTGAGCTCTTTAGGAGAAGATTTCACTTACTTGACACTGTACAGGCTCAGAAAATCTGCTCTCTTTTTCAATACAAACTTTTTTTTTCATTATTTATAAAGCTAAAGCAAAAAAGTTTTAGGGTGTCACTTGCAAGTCCATCCTTGATGTATAATATGCCATTCTAGACTTTGTTTTCAAGAGTGCAGGAAAATGAAAAGAGGTCAAGAAAATCCTGTGAGGTCTAGAGAGTGTAAACTGTGTAGAGATGCCGAAACATTTGTTGTTGAGTTACAGGAAAGAGGAAAAATAAAGAAAAAATGAGAGCAGTCTTTATATCTCTGAATGTTTGCTATGAAAAGGAAGGCAATAAAGTACACTTCATTTCAACTGAGGATGGGAGCAAAGCAATCACTTTAAAGAGGGAAAAGAAAAACTTAAAGTTAGGTATTAGGAAAGGCTTTCTAACAATTAAGGTAGTTACCACTGAAATATGTCCCTCATAAACCCTATGAGTTTGCATGTCTCCACCATGTCTTCATCACAGGATTTTTAAAAATCCATCTCAGGAGAACATTAAATTCTGTCCCAGTGTGGGAAAATTAACAAAATAGTCTCTTCAGGTCCTATTTAGTCTTCTGTATCTCTAATAGCTCCATCAGCTCCATACAGGTACAACTTTTGTTTCCCACAAAATATGTTTCTGGGACATTTGTGCACCGCAGTTTTTGCAGCCATCACAGATGGAGCAGGCTCAAATGCTTGCTAGGAGCTATAGCTGCTTTCCTTTTGAAGTGTAAAAACCTATTTAGTGATACCTGTGAATGTTTTGCATCTCAAACAAAGGAAGGATTTTAAGGACAGTCTTTTTGAGTAGTCTGTTTAAATTGTATAACTATTAATAGACCAAGAGACAGATAAAGCTGAATGTAGATTGTCAAAAATAGATGGGAAATCAGACAAAAGCCTGAAGGAGGACTGCATCCTGCAGGCCAGTCCTCTATCTGTTTGATCTGTTCTGTTTTCTTTTTTCTTCTTTACATGCTCCAGTTTGGGCCCAAGCTGTGTAATTCTAAGACAGAGCCTCTTCTTGCCAAGAAAGCAGAAGAACCTGGGACACCTTAGGACCATCAAAGAGCAGCTCCCTTCTGAATACAAGAGCTCTGAGATGTGAGCATGTGAGACGACATTGGATCACATTCTCTGGAGCTGACTCCTTGCTCAGTAAACTCACTTTCTCTGTATACCTCAAATGTTACCTGCTGTAACAATGATTGACATTAATCTTGGTGGCAGCTCTGTGTTATTCCTGTTGCAACTAGAACAGACAGCACTGTTTGTAGATATTTATCTAGACTGGGTTTATCACTGGACTTCTTAACTACTGGTGGGTACATACTCTTGACAGCAGCATGTGAACTAGGGAGAGCCAAGACCTTTTCTGCTTTCTGTACTGCCACGCTGGCAAGGAAATTGGGGTAGCATGTGAAGCTGGGAGGAGACACAGCTGGGGTGAGTGACCCAAACTGACCAAAGGGATATTCCAGACAATAAGGAATCCTGCACAGAATATAAAGTGGGGGGAGGAAGGAGAAAGGGGAAGACATTTAGGGTGATGGATTTCATCTTCCCAAGTAACCATCACCTGAGATGAGGCTCTGCTCTCCTGGAGCTGGCTGAACACCTTCCTGCCTGTGGCAAGCAGGGAAATAATCACCTGTTTTGCTTTTGCTTGTGTGTGTGGCTTTTGCTTTCCCTATTAAAGTGTCTTTATCTCAGCCCACAAGATTTCCAGCTTTTACCCTTCTGATTCTCTTCCTGGTCCTGCTAGTGGGGGGAGTGAGCAAGCAGCTGCCTGGGGCTTAACCACCTCAACAAAGTATTTGCAATGACTCCGCTGAGACCCTTCTGCCAAAACCAATCAAAGAGTCAATTGGGACTTCTGCCAAAACCAGTCCAAGTCTAATTGTTTATGGCAAATTTGGTATATTAATAAAGTAAAACACAATAACCAAGAAAAGAGAATAAAATAAGTTAATATTGTTATAAAGCAAAAAGCTCTGACATACACCACCAGAAAAGGAGTTTGCATCTCTTGAAGATGTTGCTCTCTATAGGATCATAGAACAGTTTGGGTTGGGTTGGAAGAGACCTTGAAGATCATCTACTTCCAGCCCCACTGCCATGGTCCACTAGACCAGGTTACTTAGTGCCCCATCCAACCTGGCCTTGAACATTTTCTGGGATGGGACATCTTAAACTTCTATGGGAACCTGTTCCAGTGCCTCACCAGCTTATTTGTGAAGAATTTCTATCTCACAAGATCTAATAATGCCTGATGCAGTAGCTCACAGGGACTTCAAAGGTGCAAGAGTGCCATAGCTCTGGCAAGTGGAAGAAGGAAAAGAGAACAATTTTCCTATTTCAGAACCTTTGCCTTCATGTTCCCAAAATGATACATCAATATCTCAATAATCTATATTTTCTCTGAAATTTTTTTGCCTTTCTTCATCTGGCATTAATACAGTTGCAATGAATTCTTCTTGGGAAGAAAAAAACATTACCTCATAATCTATCTGAAGGAAGACAGACCCTTTTCTACCAATCTTGCAATGTCAGCTTCTGAAGAAGGTGCAAACCAGGAAGGGTGAACAGCAGTGTCACTTTGTACCGACCAGATGGAGAGAGAAGGAACATGAGACATTCACATGAATTCTGCAGCTGGCAGCAACTGGAAAAGTGTGAACTTGGTCAGTTCTCTTTGGTCAGTGCCTTTAGAAAAATTTGGTTTTTCTAGATTCATCCCTGTCCTATTTTAAGGAGGATTCTTGTTGCTCCACTCCAGGGAAGTATTATTTGTTTTGCTGTCTGTTCAGCATTCATTACTTTACTTCCAAGAGAAGGAAAGAAACAGCAAACCAATTTCTTCCATTCATTTTCCACTGATTCTAGCCCTAGGGTCAGCTTTGGCATTCAGGGAGCAATATGCTTTGTGACCTAAAATACTGGGGACAGCAAACAAAGTGTAATCCTTGCTGATCATATTAGTAGCTTTCTTTCTCAACAAGGAAAAGACTATTAGCTTTGCTTATATCACTGTGAATTCCATCATGGAATCCTGCACTTCTCTATCATGTCCCTTTAATGACTGCATGGTCTTTTAATTAAAGTGAGTGAAGCTGGGCACGACAAGCTTTGGCAAGTGGGAGGAAGGAAAAAAAACTGATGTCTTCTCTTGTAAGCAAGTTATTTTGTATTATTTACATACAACACCACTGAAGTGTCTCACTTGTAAAATGCAGTGGGAGGCATTGATGTGTCAGGAACAGCAATCGGTTCTCCAATAAACTGAGGCACTTGTCACAGTGATATTTGCACATAACATTGCCTCACTTCTTCTGTTTGTATAATTTCATTTCTAACAAAGAAAGAAAAAGTTTCTGGTTGTTTCTGAAATCATTACAATGCACAGACTATGGCACCCTCTCCACAGATGCAGCACCAGCAGTGACAGGGAATATTTCTCTTCCTGCCTCTCACTGGTGCCAATCACCTTCTGTCTGCCCATGGAAGCCTCTGCACAGGGGTGCCTGGTTGTTATTTTCCTCTGTGTGGAATGTCTGAGGAAGGAAGGCTGAACAATACCTTAATTATGACAAGTCAGAAGAGGATCAGTATCTGAAAATAGCTGCCACCCAACCCAGAACAATTATTGCTCCTAAATCCGACAGATTTTGCCTTCAGATGGGAAGAACATACTGACCTGTCTTTATCTGCAGATGTTAATCAGAGCTGGATCTTTCTACTTCATTTGCCACTCAGTACCAGATGCACTGATGTTCTCTGTGATGTGGGAAAGTCCCTGATGAGGACTGGACTGCACTATTTGTCTCATAGAGTTTTCTGCTTTATCAAGGGCATATGGGGCTGCCTTACATTTTGGAAGGGGAAAAACTACTGGACATTGTGGGGAAAAGGTAGATAATGTGCAGGGAAAAAACATTCTTATGTATTTTCAGAGGCTCAAATTCAAGAAAAGCTTCTTGAAAACTATTAGCTTATGGAATATTGTCTCAAATAAGTGTGATATACATAACATGATGCTGGACATTGTCCTACAGAGTGATTAGTGAGATGCTCCTGTCTTCTAGCTTTCAGTGTCACTGTCTTTGTGAAATATTTCAAGATATGTAGAAGAAAAAAACTATGTAGATGCCCTAGAAGTGAAAATAATGCTTCACAATATTTAAAAGAAAAATTATTTTAAGCCACTTCATGAAAGACATCAGGAGTTAATTTGGCTCCCTAGGTGTCTTCTTCTCACCATATTTTTAATTCTTGTTTGTATTATGCCATCTAAAGCTAAAAGAAGCTGAATCTTTGATGTAGCATTTTTGTCTTTCAGTGTTTGGAGAACTGATATCTCATTATTTTTTCCCAATTGTATTTTCTAATGTGGAAGTCCCAGAACCTGTAAATTATTTACACTCCTTTTGAAGTTTCTTTATCAGCTTCACTTCAGCAATATTCAAACAGAGATCAGAAGCAAAATGAATCTTCTTGTGATACCCTATGACTGTAAGGTAACATGCTGGAATGTTTGAAATGTGATACAAATGTTTCAATGGCTCCAAACAAAGGTCAATGTCACAATGTTCACATTTCATTCATTATGTTACCTCCTGGCATTTAAAAGCTCCTTGCATCTTTTAAAGAAGTGTACTCAATTTCACAAGTGCTGACACATTAAACACATATTACATTGCTCTGAAAGATGTCTTCATTAGCTTTGTCTCACTGGTAAGCAAAATTAAATGGCTGATGATGACCCAAATTCAGCTCAGTTTGAATACCATGGAAAAACCCCACATTGTATCAGAAAACTGCCAGGTGACAGAAACATTGAAATTCAATTTGAGTGTTTCATGAGCATAGTGTTCCAGGAAAAGAGGGGGGAAATATAGATCTTTATGCAATGAACACAGAGCTTTTCCCTATCCTCTCACCCCAATCCTTATTAAAAAAAAAAACCCAACCAAACTGTCAGAAGGCAATCACACATAATTAGGTAATTTTTAAAATTTCAATTCCTGATGCAATTACAACTCTGTACTATACCTTCTACCATTTATGATTGAAACTGCCTGTTTGTGTTTTTTATTTTGGAGGGGAGGTGGGGTACCAGGGATTGGAATGGCAGCCCAGCTCTTCCAGGAGATACCCTTGAAGAAGAAGGCCTCTTTAGCAAGGAGAAAGAACAGGCCAGGGCTGGTAAATAATAATTCATCCCCATTTAAGGCAGAGGACTGATGTAGATAATTTCATAAAGTTCTGTGCAGTGCTGTCTTCTTCTGGATATTTGATTACCCTAAAAAAGTCTACACATGTTTACAGTTTTGCAGGGGCACCCCTTTTGCAAATTCTCTTGAGAACACCAATGGGTACCATAAAATTCTCCTTATAAAGGCCATATGTCCTTTTCCCAATATTTTTAATTAGCATCTTGGTAATTATGTCATGGAATATGATTCTTAAATGTATGTTGACATTTCTTACTCAGAACTGAATTCACATTATGGTTGATGAATATATTGTTTCAATGAGTCCAGAGTGTGTCAATGTCAAGAAATCAAATGTGCTGTGACAGGAAACACACTGCAGAGCTCACTGCTTGCCTTGAACAGATGGGATGATCTAAGGACAGGTGAAAAGCCTGTTTGAATGGAGTAAAAAAGTAGTGTTTATTTCCACTAGGAATGTTTTACATTGTTAAAAGCTTTTTTATAGACATTTAACTCAATGACAAACAGAACTGGTAGAGACAGATTTTTCTTCAGGGTTAGAGGAGGCTACTGCAGGCAAAATCTGCCCTGAACTGGGAATTCTAGCCCTGCTGGCAGCAATCTTTTATTCATTCCTTTGTACCAGCTAATGTAAATTTGGGATGGGAATAAATGTTTTCAAAAGCCAAGACATTTCTCAAGTTTTTAATAATGTATAAGTATGAAGCTTTTTTTTTTGGTTTTTTTGCCTTCATCTCAAAATAGTCCCTCTTAAATTAGTGCCAATTTCCAGATCCATTATGAATCTTTCTGTCATGTAACATGAAATAAACTGATTTGAAGCCATTACCTGAGCATGCAATCTCTAAGACAAATGGTTCTGTAGCAAAATACCTAGAAGACTGTAATTGAGAAGGAAGGCTATATAATACATCCCTTCTCTTATCGACCCACAACTGCCATGAGGGATCAGCCCCAGGGCTGCAAGAGACACTTTGGTATCTGTCTGTAATAAATGTATGTCTCCACTGAGGGGAGGTAACTCCCTGCTGGTTACTTTCCCACCTCTCTGGCACCTTTTCTCTCCCCACTTCTTTCTAGCTGGGAGTGCCTGGTGCAGGCCAGGCTGCAAACACAGACCCAGCCCCAGCCTTCCCACGGGAAGAGCCACCCTATGGGTGGCCTCAGCGGTGGGCCAAGCAGATTCACCTAGATTGAGGAGCCAGATTTTGCTTTTGCTGCCCCTTCTGTTGCATTTTCAGCTCACATAAATGAGACAAAAACAATGACATTTTTTTCAAGACTTGGAGCAGCCAAGGAGCTTGCTGGGGCTCTCTGACCCCTAACAGGGATGAGTGCCCATCCTGCCCTTGGTGGAGACTGGGAGTGAAGTAGAAGGCAATGCTGTTCCCTGTATCTATGCTCTAGTACCTCTCTATTTGTCCCCTGTACCACAGCAATTTGGATCGTCTGCTGTTAAAGCTGCCGTGCCAGCAGTACAAGGAGAAATCTCTTGAACTTCAGAAGCCTTCTGTTAGAATTAAATCCTACATGAAGATAAAAGCCTGAAGGTTTAGGAATTTGAGCACTATTACGGCTCATCTATGTGCTACTGCTTTTAGGAGAGTTTTGAGTCTAAATCTCTTTTGTGAGGAATATTTTCCCCACAAGTCTTTGGAGAATAATATCTGACTATTACTATTCTTGTGTGAGCAGCTGTGGGGATTCAGGAGTCACACAGAAAGTTACAAATTTAATTTGTCTCTGAATTACTTGGCACTAACTTGTTTTATTATGTTATGTGTGAGTGAACCCTTCAGTATGTAACAGCTGCTGATAGTGCTATTTTATAGCAATCAAAAGGGATGTAATCCACACCAAATTTGCAGGCAGTGTTGCTCCCTCTTGTGATTACTGTAATATATCAGAAGGTCAGCAGGGATGATGCAACCTTGACTTACAAAGATATTTCTGTTTCTTAAGCCATAGAAATTGGTAGGTATAGATCTGACCTCCAGGCTCCCATGCTGATACAGCCAGACCCATTTCCAACCATGGAGGAAGAAAAATTAAAGGAAAAACCCCAGCCTCATCCTGACCATTTTGTGATGACTTAAATATGTTGGAAGTTAACAAAGACTACAGTGTAAAAAATGAAACTTTGTTATTGTAATCTCATTTACCACTGTAAAGGAGGAGAAAGTATGAGCACACATGCACTAGGTGTGGATATCTGGCTGGACAGATAGTATTGCAGTGCCTGTCTTCTCCTGCAGTCATTTCTGTACTTCTTTGCCCAGCACTACCTAACACAAAATCCAACTGTCCTGTCAATTCTTTATCAGACTGCTTTGCTTGCACTGGGGTGCCTGGAACACTGGGTACAGGCAGAGTCCTCCAAGTTCTTTCTCTCTTCTGCTGTGACTTACATGTCCTTCTACAGAGACATCTGCCTCCAATGTGGTCTGAGGAGCAGATCTGCTTCCCAATGCCATACTTTTGTAGAAGATATGCACCCAGGGAACCAGGACCTGCTTGGTTCATCTTGGTAGGCCATGGAACCAAAGTTTCTCTCTTCTGGATTTATCCCTTTAAACAGTGAGCCCCTTCCAATATATTCTAAAGAGGAATCATACTTGCCCACCTTTGTGGAAGAAAAGCTGTGGCTATGCTCACTCAGGAGGGGACACTGGACTTGGAGCTAGAGGAGATACCAATCTGCAATATGGACTCAAGCACTTGTGCTTTGTAAAGGAGTATGTAAGCACACATCTGATTTTACTTGTTATTAATGAGCAGTTCAAACCACCTCCATTCCCAGTTAACAGTGACTCCCTGAGTAACTGTCCCAGTGCTGCCCAGGGGACCCAGGAAGCAAGATGGAGCATTTGCATTCCATGAAGTGAAATTGGCTGCTTGAAACTTAAGGGCTGTACTGTGTTAATGTCCTGGTGTCAGCGTTTTCTGTTGAAAGACCAAGTGCAAACAAAATCAACATTCAGTGAAGGAAGGGAAGGGAAGGGAAGGGAAGGGANTGAGTGAATTCCCTTTTGGTGATTCAGTCCAGCCAGACTTCATGTGCAAAATTCAGCATCCTTTGCCTCCTTTGTGATACACTGAGCAGCAAGAGGCTGTCAGAGAGAATGAACTCTGTCTTAAGAATGGATACCACATGTCACTGTGGCTGATTCTTCATTAAGGGAATTAATTGCCTTGTGTGATTTGCAACCTGCTGCAATGAGGCAACAGTAGGTTTAAAATGGGACTCAGAGGAAATAGCTTAAAAGTATATTAAAATGCAGCAAGAAACCAATATTACCTTCTCTCCTTAAAATGGGAACTTAGTCTCCCTTTGCATAGATGAAAGATTTAAATGTGATATCAGGATGCAAAGCTAAAAATTGGTACTGCATTGCCTAAGGTATCTAAATACAACATATGGTAAGTGGGGCTGTACAGATACAAGCCCATTTAAAATCCTTTTTGGCAGCAAGACTCAATTGTCATGTTCTGTTAGGTCTGTTTTGTGAAGCAAAGGCAGAGCTTCTGTGCACATGCAGTGCAAGAAAGGATTTCCTACTATGCCCCAGGAAAACTGACAAACCAAACTATTCTCTAATTGAGTTGTGTTCCACTGTACTGAAAAATGTGGTCTTTTTAGCAAACAGCTTTAAAGCTAATTAAAGAGAATCTTTGCTTGTTTTTAAGAATAATGTTATACAATCACGTCTGCACTTTTATCTGGGTGCTACAATGTTTGTCCACAGAAATAGCAAATTGTGACATAATCTTTTTAAGTGGTCTAGATATTTTGATGATAAAACTGGACACAAGGTGGGCAGGACAGCTGGCAGATCTCATTCAAGCTCTGCATTATCATTACTGAAAGACAGAAGCACATTCAAAATATTTGTTTTACAGAAGAACTTACAGAGCTATGATAAAGCAATTTATATCCAAAATTTATGTCAAAAAAATTATATCCACACAAATTTATATCCTCCAAAAATGTATTTTGGGGGAAGATGAAGAAACAAACCTTTGTATTTTGTAGTATCGTAGTTAAGGGCTTGAAGAGTGGTGGCAAATGGAGTTTCATCAGGCTGGTGGCTGGTCAGCAGTGATGTTCCCCAGGGCTCAGTGTTGGGGCCAGTCCTGTTAGCAATCTTTATCGATGATCTGATGAGGGGTTGATGGTACCCTCAGTCAGTTTGCAGATGACACCAAGTTTGGTGGGATCTACTGGGGGGTGGGAAAATTCTTCAGGTGAGTCTGGGCAGGCTGGATTGATGGGCTGAGGCCAATTGTATGAGGTTCAGTAAGACCAAGTGCTGGGTTCTGCCCATGGGCCATAAACAACCTCCTGCTACTTGAGTCACAAACAACCACCTGCTGGGCTGGGGGCAGAGTGTCTGTGAAACTGCCCAGAGGAAAAGGACCTGGGGGTGCTGGTCAACAGCAGCTGAACACGAGCCAGTGTGTATCCAGGTGGCCAAGAAGGCCAATGGCATCCTGGCCTGTGTCAGCAATAGTGTGGCCAGCAGGACCAGGGCAGGGATTGTCCCCCTGTACTCAGCACTGGTGAGGCCACAGCTCAAATCCTGTGTTCAGTGGAGTGAGTCTGGAGAAGGGCAACAGAGCTGGAGAAGGGTCTGGAGCTCCTAATGAAGAGCAGCTGAAGGTGCTGGGCTTGATTGTCCTGGAGAAATGGAGGCTCAGGGAGGACTTCATTGTACTCTACAACTGCCCGAAAGGAGGTTTTAATGGACTGGGGGTCAGTCTCTTCTCCCAAGTAACATGACAAGAGGAAATGGCCTCAATCTGCAATACAGGAGGTTTTGATTGCATATTAGGGAAATTTTTTTCACTGAAAGGGTGGTCAGGCATTGGAACAGTCTGCCCAGGGAATTGGTGAAATTACCATCCCTGGAATTGTTCAAAAGGCATCTGGACATGGCACCTGGGAACATGATTTAGTGGTGAACAGGGCAATGTCAGATTAACAGTTGGACTTGATGATCTTAGAAGTCTTTTGAACCTTAATGGTTTATGATTCTACAAACACAAATAATTTGGTGTTCCTCAGAAATTATTTGCATCTTAAACAGTACAAACCATGCTATTTCACAAACATAGCAGTAAACCAGAGGAAAATCAAAATTGAAAACTGAACAGTGATTTTTTTTTTCCTTTGTCAGGCTTAAGAACTAGGAATTAGTGTTAATTTCTTAAACTTGCTGAACATCACAGTAAAATATTCGGAAACCTGACTGGCAAATCTTGGTACCCTTAGAAATCCTCCTTGAGCACTTTCAGGGAAAGGCCAAAATACCATAAGACGGGTAAAAGAAAAAGACAAAGAGCAGTTCTCAGAAGGCAAGTTGTTGTTCCAAAGAAAATAATTTCTTCTTCATGTCCCTGTTTGACAAAACCTTAGAGAATGGTCAGTGGAATAAATCTGTGCACTGCTTGGTATAGAGGAATAGAACATTCCTCATTAGACACTTTAAAGAAGAGATTGGGTAAAGAGAAACACCCTGTTTGGAGGGTCACTGGCTGCATTTTAAGCAGATGCATGGACTAGATTATTTCCTGAGGTTTTTCCCAGCTCTGTTGTTCTACAATTCTCATCCTTTACAGAATTAAATGAGTGCAGAAGTCACTGTGATTTTGAAACTTTAAGTTTTTATTCTCATGAACTATTTTGTTATTCTCTTGCTGCAGATGCTGTGACTGACCAGCCCACGTTTGCTATGAGGAGATGTTTACCCAGCACATTCAAAATTTATCTGAACGATGAAAGATTAACACTCTTTTGAAGTTAATTTATGGCTTCTGACACACACATCAATATAGTTTCAAAACTTTGGAAAGACTCTACAAAGAGACAATTCCATTATTTACACAACTGAATTAAAAAATCTTAAAATTACATTGCCTCTTTGGGATTTTACTTGTTTACTTAATGGGCCTCTTGACATAAAAGCATTTTTGGCAGACACATTAATAGTCACTGAAGTAAAGGACTGATTTAAAACAGCTGAATTTCATTCCATCACCTCCTGCTGCAGCAGTGCAACAGTAGGTGAAATAGCACAGAACTCACAGTACACATGGTGAAGCATGGTCTATTTTTTCCTCCAGACTCTAAAATCCCAGTGCAAAGCTGATTTTCCATGTTCTTCTGATGGTGCCATACACTCGTATTCTCATCGGCCCTGGTTCAGACCCTGGCAAGCGGCTGAAGTAGTAAAAACATGCTCAAAGATTTCAGCCTAGGAGATTAAACTAACATGTACATGTCAAAAGGCTAAAAAACCACACACACACACACACACACACAAAAGCTTTCAATGCATTAGGATGCACATTTTTATTATCCTACCTTTTGTGTTGGTGTCAAAGGTTTTTCAGAACCAACCCGTGAAGGAATACACTAAATTTTTCATGCTAAAAGTGATAACAGTATCTGTGAGGAACAGGGAAAACCATAAGAAAAGGGACAAAATACGTTTATTGTGTATTGCTGAACAGTAAATTCTGGGAACAAGGAGGAGAGAAGCTGAAAATAAAGTTCCAACAGCTCAGCCATGAAAAGGTGTAACATTGAGCCGTCGGGAGCTCTTTTCAGCCGTGGTGAGAGAAGAACCGAGTATTTTAAAACCAGGGTGATGGATCGGCACACTGGGCAGGATTAGCTGGATGGATTAGCAGTGTGGCCGCCAGGTGTGCATCTCCAGATGCGCGGCGTGTGATGCAGAGGATCCGCACACGCCGCGAGAGCCGAGCCGAGCCGCATCTGCCCGTCGCTGCTTTAACCACCCATCGCTTCTCTCCCCAGCACTCGCCCGTCATCAGCGCCGACCGGCGGGACTCAGCCCGGCGGTTCCGCCGCCGCAGCGCCCCGGCCGTGCCCGCGCACCCAGGCTCGGGGCTGCGGAGCGGTTCCGCGTAGGCAAACAGCCCCCGGGGGCCGAGGGGCTCCTGCC
>VYZP01027164.1:23821-46572 GCA_013400635.1 Hypocryptadius cinnamomeus
CCCGCCCGCCCCCGGCAGCAGCAGCAGCGGCAGCGGCAGCCTCAGCACCTCCGCCAGCTCCGCCAGCAGCTCCAGCGGCAGCACCATGGACCTCTCCTTCATGGCCGCGCAGGTGGTGCGCGACGGTGGGACGGGACGGGACGGGACGGGAGCCCGGGTGGGGGCGGCGGGGCGCGCATCCCCTCCTCCGCTTTCCGCTCCGGTCCTCTACTCCAAAGTTGCGTCGGCGCGGGTGTAAACCTGAGCGGCCCCGCACCTTGGGGAAGGGTCGAGGAGGAGGGAAAAAAGGGAAAAAAATGAGGCGGCTTGGCGCTGCTAAGGAGAAGTTGGCGGCGCAGCTCGGGGCGCAGCACCTGTTAGCGCCCGGCGGCGGGCCCAGCGCGGCGCTGCCGCTCCCCCGCCTCCGCCAGCGGCCTCGGGCTGGGCAAGGCGAGGAATCATCTCTCCATCCTCCGAGACCGGCTGTAAATGGAAATCGGAGATGCGATTTTTCCGTTCTTTTTCCCCGTTCCGTACCGCGATTGTATGTGCATCTGTGGTTTTGGGTTTTTTTAAGTTGTTGTCTACGCATACAGAATCCAGCTTGGCGTGTATAGAAATACTCCTCTGTTCGCATGAACAAATTTTTTAAATTGCAGCTTAGTTCTGATTCCAGCTCGAGGCATGATTGTGGGTGTTGGTGTTCAATGTACTCATGCTTAATATACTGAGAAGTATGTACTGGCTATAAGCCACCCAAAGCCAAAAATCATCATGGTGAATCCAGGTGAATGGGGTTCAGAAGAACCCAAGTTTCCAGAAGCATTTTTTATAACGAAAACCACAGTGGGGAGGAAAGCATAGTTTCTATTGATATGAGATCTTCCTGGTAACTGGAGTATTCAAAAGAAATTTTGCAGGTGTCAGATCATTTTCCTATGGTCCTTCTCAGTACAGTCAGTGAACTCTCTGTGTCCATCTTTTGTTCCCTAAGGACTGATCTGAAGGGGAATGCCCCCACAGCACAGAAGCAGAGGTGCAGCACAGCAGCAGGTTATACCCGTAATCAGAGTGGAGTGTGCCAAAGCTGGGACTAGTGCTGCCCATTCTCTTTTTATACTCTCCCTTATTCTTGTTGTCCCATATTCTACATAACTTCTGCGCTAATTCTGTGTGTTGAAAGAGTCACAAAGCGCTGTTGCTTTGCTTCTCTCAACAGTTCCCAGTGCAAATGTATCTTACACTTACTGAGGTTATTAATACAACAGTTTACAGTGAAACGTGCTTTTCTCCCCAATTCTTTAGGGTTAATTTGTTGTTTTGTCACAAGAAGTGTCCATTGATAGTTTTTGTTTCAGTGTGAGGTGAAGGCAAGGCAATACACCTCAGGAAGAAAGGCTGGAATACCTTGGAGCTGGGTGCCTCGAAGCCCTCTGGGTGGTGAGGATGGTGGGAAGCAGTCAGGGCTGTCAGATCTCTCCCAGTGGGGCCACAGGGCTCACTGGGTCTGCACAGCACAGGGCATGTGGGGAATTCCTCCAGGGGGTATTTGTGTAATTAACCTTTGATGAGCTGTAGGAGAGGATTTCCCGGGCTCCTTTTCTACTGAAGGAAATGAATCCAGTTCTTAGGTCCCTGTGTACAGTGGAGGCTGCACTTATCCCTGTTACTCCTCATCACAGGCCTCTTGTACCTTTCTGAACTGTCAGCCTTTTCCATTCCTGTCACCATAGTGACATTTAACCCCCAGTGTGACACTCCTTTAATTTAGATATTTCTTTTCTTCAACTTTCTTTTCACTGCTATATCTTTTTGGTTTTTTTGTTTGAATAATTTCTGTAGCATCTCTGGTGGTGTGGTCCAGTGAGATATCTTCAATAGCAAATGAGTGAGAACACAAGAGAATTGACTTGTGCTTCCTGCTCACAATCACCTTTGCTATCACTCTCATTATGATCCACCTGCAGCAGGTATTACATTTTACCTGATGAATACCAGACACATTAATTTTTTATAGAAAAGTAGGTAATACCTAAACTGAGATGCTTAAAGGCATACAAGCAATGGTTACCCCTCAAGTAAGTTTATTTTTACAGGATACTGAAGACTATTTATGTTCCTATAAATTGCTTTTCTGTGTTTTCACACCTTTGCACTGCTCATTGTGGACCCAAGTTGGCTTTGCTAGATGTCTTGTGAGACAGCATAAATGAGCTGTATGTTAGAGCTCCTCTGCTGTAAACAGAAGCAGAGTGTAAGTTTGGTCACCACTTGCAGCCTCAGTGATTCTACAGTGTGTTATGAACAGTTAAAATCTGGCCTCCTCCTAAGTGCAGCTTGAGCAACCACCTGAACACCTCAGCTGTCTTGTATTTTTTAGCTCTGCCATGAAGAACAGCTTTGGACTGTAACTATTAAATCTGTTGTTAAAATGAGCCCTTTTGCATCAGTTTGTTCATCTCCCATCAGTAGTTGATTGAGCAGGTTTGGGTGTCCTCTGTTCTGCTGGTGCTCTAATTGGCTTTGGTTTAAGGTCCCTTGTGCTAATGAGCAGGACTCACACCTAGTCAAAGCCTATTAGCAGCTAGTCATTGGGTTTCCATTTTAAATCCCTGTTTTAGTTAAAGTAATGCTGTACATCTCAGATGCTGTGGCAAAGATGTTCAGCCACTGCTAAGCTGTATGACAGCCTCATTTCTGTGTGTTGTTCAGTGGTTTGAGAGTGCTCTTGTAGTCTAGGTAACCTCAGAAATAGCCACTTCTCATAGGTAGAGACTTTTGCTTGCAGCATAAAAGCCTGGTTTGGGGAGGTGCTGAGTGCTGCATCCAGGCTAAGAGCACTCCCTACTTTTATCAGGGGTTAGAGGGTTGCTGCCAGATGCCCAGGGGTGAGCTGCCCCATTCCCTGCTTCTGACAGACTAAAATTAATACTGATTTAACAGCCAGCTGAGGAAAAAATGTTAATGGGAGCAGGGTTAAAATGTCTTCAACCTGAAAAAAATAGAAGCTTTTAGTGGGAAAAAAATGGGAAGACAGAGAAATAAAAAAATGATGTCATGGTCTTCAGTATGATCCAAATTGATATGAGCTGGGCAGCACCTGCAGTCATAATGTTACTGATACGGTTTTCAAGATTTATGTTTGCAATTTAATTTTCCTGAAGTGTTTCCTGTCTTTTCTATTTCATATTGAAAATGAAGAGTGGATTTCCTTAATTTGCAATGTTTTTATGGTTGGGTATGTCTCCCCACAGTAAAAATAAAAATTTAATTGTCAGATAAATGGTCTTCTCTTCTTTTACATTTAGAACAGGGAAAAGGTAGCAAGAGCCTTGGGAGTATGGCTATTCTGTGGATTCTTTTTTTAATAAGTCATATATAGTTGAAGGTTCTCCATGTTCTAAACCTCTTTGTAAACAGGTTCTGAGGATTTCAACAAGAAGTTGAAATCTTTGTGTGTAGTTTAATAATTAAAAGTTGTATTTTTATAATTATTCATTTCAGTTGGAGTAATAGGGGTTTGTTTTAAGCATGAAAAGTGATACCATGCTTCAGGAGCTAGAGAAGCAAATGAGCAAGTTTGATACAGAAAGCAAAACCATTATACAATAAAGATAATATAGTTTAAAGATAATATAGTTGCTTTTGTGTTCTCTATTACTCTTCTAGGATTTCAGGTCTAGTCAGTGATCATTCAAGTGACTTGAAGCCTTTCATTGCATTAGCAGTAAATCAGGTCACCTTCCCCACAACAGGGAGGTGGTCATTGTTGCATCTTAAAGAAACTGTATTACCATGTCAGAATAACAATCCATGCTTCCACACGAAACATACATTATTAAGAGCCATATAACTTCTGAAGAGCCCTGGAATACACAGGATGAACTGAGTTAATTTAGGGTCAATAATGTCATGCAAGTTATTTATGAGAAAATACTATAGTAGCAGATTCTGCAAACTTTGATTTAAAATAGCCTTTCATTTTGACTTGTGGAATCATAACATCATTGTCATGATGTCACCTAAAGATTGGAAAACATTTTTAATGTCTATTTCAGCCATTAATGTAGCGCTGCTAAGTCCACCACTAAACCGTGTCCTTAACTGCCACAACTACACATTTATTAACTACCTCCAGGGGTGGTGACTCAACCACTTCCCTGGGTAGCCTGTTCCAACACGTAGCAACACTATGCATGAAGAAATGTTTCCTAATATCCAATCTAAACCTCCCCTGGCCCAACCTGAGGTTGTTTCAAATTTGCCATGTCACTTGTTGCTTGGAGGAAGAGACCAACCTCCATTTGGCTACAATCTTCTTCCAGGTGGATGTAGAGATAAGGTTCCCCTGAGCCTCCTTTTTCTTCAGGCTCAACATCTGCAGCTCTCTCAGCCGCTCCTTATCAGACTTGTGCTCCAGACCCTTCACCAGCTTTATACTCACATTTTCCAGCTGACATGGATGGCCCATGTGCATGCTGCAAGGCTGGTGTGTGCACAGAGGATGTGCTTGGCATTCTTGGACACCCAGCCACCTGAACTGAGCTGCTGCATTTCCAGAAACCCCAGACATAGGTCCAGTATCCTTTAATTCCTTTCTAATGAGATTTCTGGATGTTAGAGGATGCACAATTAGGGTCTGCTGTACTCTGCTGTATCAGCACAGAGGAACCAGAGTGCAGGATAATAACTGCATTTGTTTTTCCACTATTTCTTTATCTATTCTCCCTCTCAGGGGTCAAGAGGGATTCAAAGCCTTTATTAGCTGTGTGCTCTTTCTTACAGCAAGGTAATCTGAAGGTATTAAAAAAGAGAGAGTTTAGATTTGTGGTTTGGGTAGGTTATTCCCACCAGCTCAAAGCAGAATCTGGTCTGCTTGCTCAACATGAGTTACATGTGTCTGTGTGTCCATTCTCTGCTGCCAAGAAAGCTCCAGAGAAAGACAGACAGATCTTTCAGTCATGCTTGCAGTTGGGGAGTCTGTCTTTGACAGTGCTAAATGGTGGTCATGTGGAAGCTTTGACATTACTGGTGTATGCTTAGGACTGTTTTTTTTCTGTAAAAAGTGGGATCACCAAAAAGCAAGCTCTTTGCCAAACCAGTGGAGAGTTGGGATTAAAAGATGCATGAACAACTCCTTGTCAAAAGCTGCCCTGATTATAATCTAAGACCTAAGACAAAAGCTCTTTGATCTATATCGTTAAACATTAATAATGTTAGCTAGGAGCTTGTAAGTCATTCTTTTATATAACCAGTTCAGTGCTCACTTATCTGCATAATAGGGCACTGACCATCACTCTACCAGCTCCACTCTCTTCCAAAGGTTAAAGTCATTTTCCCTGGCATTCTTTTATTCCTCCAGAATGTCTTGACTTATAATAAATAGAATCAAAGCTGCAGATGTGAGTTTAACTAAGGAGTTCCCAGATGCTTTGGTTCAATCTTAAGTCCCGATGTCTTGCTGTGGTATAGCACAGCCAGAGGGTCCAGCTGTATAATCCAGATGTTGCTGAAATCCTGTTTTGTGTGCAGAAATCAGTGCCCTCATCCAGAGTGTTGCCAACAGTTGAGGTGAGAATAATTTTCTTTCTGCTGGCTGCTTGGCAAAATTGCATTAGATTTTTATTAGTATGGGGAACAAGAGGAATCCCTTCACTTTTCTTATCACTGCAGTAACACTGCAAATTACATTTCCAAGTCTTGTATAGTAGAAATTTCTGTTCCAGCAAACCTTTTGAAAATTCATTGGAGATTTAGGCATACTGTTTTTATAAAGTGTTGATACTGCACTTTGGAGGAGGCTGTTGTTCCAGGATTGTGCTTGTAATTGCTGTCAAAAGATGTTAAAAGCAGTGATTCCAATCCAGCAAAACACTTAAGCATTTACTGCACTTGGAACACGTGTATATTGTTCCAGTAACATCAGCAGGACTGTCCACTTGCTTAAAATGAGGTGTTTTAAAGCCTGGCACTGGTGGAGAGAGAATGCTTTGTAATTCATAGAAAAATGTCCTAGGAGAGCAAGAGAAAACCTACCGTTGGTCATGTTATTAATTCAGGGAAGCCTGAGACTAAATGTTTTGGGAGTGACTGTGCTTTCATCAATTAATAGCATGATGAATTTCTCATAGGAACTCTCACATGTTGGAAGAGGAGGATGTGGTAGGAGGTGGGTGGTGGGGAAGGAAAAAGAGGATGTGGCTCATGTGGCACACGTTTTTGTCCACCTTTGCACAACAAGGGTTAGAAGAAACTGGAAATAATTTATTTGTGTTTCATATGCCCATTAACTGTGAGACTAATTCTGTGACACATTTAATATTTTTTGAAATAATTTACATGGTTTTCAGCAGTTACATGCTAAAAACTTCACAAAAAGAGCAGATGTTGCATATTTCCATCTTTGTTGAGTGTGGAAAGGAGGATTGTAATATAATAGCAAATAGGCATTCACATGTTTTACAGACATAAAGCATTTCACAACACAGTTGATTGCAGCAGTAGCTGGGGTCCTGTTGTACACAAAGAATAGCTAGAGATGGCAGGTAAGAGGAATGAAGACTGAAGCAACACTACATTCATGCCAATTGCTTGTTGAGGTGCCTGTTTTTTCTTGAACAGTAAGAACCCAACCCTGTCCTACACTGAGCAATGATTCTCTTGGGAGACTCGATGAGAATGGAGTTTCTGGGTAGCAGCTGAATAGCCCAGTTGGGTCCTCAGAATCCATAGGCTGGAAAACCTTAACTGGTTATAGATTGGGGTGGTGGTGGTGTTGTTATCTTGGTTTTGGTTAATTTAGGATTAATTTCTCAATTAATTGATGAGCTGCAAACACAAGGGTGGAGATCCTGGTTTAAATTTTGTTGAAAATAGAATGGATGCTGGCCATTAGGAAGCTAGTTTCACCATCTTCCTGGCCTCATTCTCACAACAGACAAAAGCAAAAATCTCCAAATGATTCAAAGGGTTATATAGGATTAAGTAAAGCAGTGTGATCCTTTGGTGACCATACACCATCAAATTAAATAATTGATAAAAGATTAGACCATTCAAATGGAGTGCAGTGATGTGGAAAGCAGAAAATTACAGCAGCAACCCAAGTAAATTCAGCAGTGACCAGCTCTTTTAGTTTGCTGTGTCTCTCTGCTGGACTTTAGTTTCTTTGGAAGTGTTTTTGGTAATGAATTGCATTTCTACCTGAGCTAGTGAGGTCTAGACAGTCCTCTGTCTGTTGTTTCAGCGGACATCTTGATGTATATACTCTTTGATGTATATACTCTTTGATGAGTATAATATCCTATACACAATTACTATTAACCCCATCCTGTTCTCACAGGGATGATGATTTTTAAATGTATCTTTTGAAAAACTGATGGCTCTCTGTGATTGTTATAAATAATTTTTTTTCCAGCAGGTACATGCTGAAGTATGAAAGGAAGATCCTTGAAAATTGGTTGTAAACTGAGGATAATTTTGTGCCTTGATCAGTGGCTTGATCTACTTCTTGTGCTGGTTAGCATGTTGGGATTGTTCCATTTCCATGGAATGGAAGCCTTTGGCAAACAGGATCCTGACATTTCATATACAAGTTATGAGCACTTTGGAACAAAAAAGGGTCAGAAGGAAGTGTGTGAACTCCTTGACATCTTCTTTGAAGGTGCTGTGTGGTCAGGGTGTGCAGTCCTGTCAGCTCTGTGCTGCAGTGAGGAATGCCTGTCCTTACACTGGGCACTGCATAGGCACAGAAGACATGGTCAGCTGTGACACAAAGACCAGGACTGTGTGCTTTGCAGTGCTGGCAGGATGACAGGGAGCAGAGGCAGTACAGGGTGGAAATCTCTCCCTGTGAGTACAACCATGAGTGCACAGCAGCCAGAACTGGAGCTGTGAGCGATGCTCGCTGTTCCCCCGCTGGCTCACACACCCACACAGTGCTCTCAGTCTGTCTCACAGCACCAGCCTTTTGAAATGACACCTACTCTGACACTGAATCTTTAGTCTTAGCTGAATTCCACACTCCTGGTGTGGAATTCCACACTCCTGCCAGAGCCCAAACCTGCCAAGCAGCAGCTAATTAGAAATCATTACTATTACAGTCACTTCAGAAAAGCTCAGCACCTCTATGAAGCAAGCTGCTGGATGCAGGGTCATTTCCTTTTGTTTTACAAAGTGATTGTCTCCAGTGTGGAAATGTTTTAAAAAATAATCATATTAAAAGCTGTTAACCTCAGCTGGTTCTGTTTGTTGTAATTTTGTTTGTAAGCCTTTCAAATATTACAAAAGGCGGAACACCCTAGGAATGAGCCTGTATAACTAAAACAAAACCACTGTGGCTTTTTTTTTTATTTTTCTGCCAAAACAGCTGGAAGAACATTTGCAAAATGTGGGATGGTGTGGTGGGTTCTGTGACTGATAAAAGAGACCAATACCAGAGCTGCTGCATGGAAGGGAAAAAGACAGCTGTGTGTCTTCAGCTGATGTGTAGAGGTTTTCAGGTGTGTGTTCAGAGAGAAAAAGTAACAATAGGACTGATGCAGAAACAAAAATATTAAAATTTAAATTTTTAAAGGATTTCTGAGATGTCAGCTGAACGCAAGGACATGGAGCAGCTGATCTGCTTTAAATATCGAGACCCTAATTAAGTGTATGCCTGAAGTATGTAATTCTCTGAACTTCCCTTCTGCTTAAATGAAGTACATAATTAAATTTCTTGATAATCTGCAATAAGTGCCAAAGCATTTTGACGTGTTATAATGGATCTTCTTTAAAAGTGAGCTCCACTTGAAATATGTTGGGTTTCTCCTTTTGTCTTTCTACCTTACCCTCCTTGATGCACCACATAAGATTTTATGGATCTTTCTAAGGGGTTTTCTCACAACTTTTCTCTTGTTTTCCTATGTAGAATGTTTTCCTTCCAACTCAGGTATGCTCTCCTCTTTGGGTACCTTCTTTCTTCGTCTCTCATATCCTCCATCCTTACCTTCTATAAATTATTTCAGATGCTATAGTTGCACCAGGCCCAGTCCAAATCTTACAGAAATCTGAGTTTAGTTCTGGAAGATGGGGACAAAAGAGTAAACAATTTTCCTGCTCAGGGACAAGAGATCCAAATGCATCAGAAGAGCAAACTAAAATGCTACAATCACTGAAATTGTAAGCAACAGGACAGAAACTTTCCCAGTTGACTTACCAAAGACAGAGCCTGTTAGTATGTCTTTACTGGGCTGCAGGTTAGTAAAAATTGGTGGTACTTGATGTAGAATTTAAATATCAGGAATGGAAATGTCACCCCCTTTACTCTGTTTTATATTTTGGTTGTTCTTCAGCTAGAGCACAGTAGCTTACAATCTCAATCTGAAAAGTTCTGAATTCACCTCTAGATGCTGAGCCCAGCAGTCACTTGTGTGAAAGATACTGAAAATTCATTCACAAACACTCTTCTTTCTTTGCCTATGATATCTTTCCCCTCACAGACCTAGAGGTCACCTTCATTAAATATGTGGTTATTAACATAAAGGCATGCCAAATGGTTATTCTGTGACAGGATCCAGGCTGTGAAATGGTTCGTTCTGTGTTGGTCTCTGAGACATTTGATTGAGCATGTGGTGAAACTGTGCAGATGAGCAAGGTGGTGAAATTTGTTGTCAGGGTGGCAGATGTTTTATTCTCCTGGTGTGTTCTCTGGCATTTCTCAAGGACATGAAACAGAAGCAGAAGAAATTGAATTGCTGTGCTTGCTCTCTCCCTTGTTCTCCAAGGTAATTTTGCAACTCATTTCTCCTGTAATCTTATCAAGTGTGAGAAGAGACATGCACCTCCTGACTTCTCTTACAACTGTCCTTTACACTTTCACAGGTAACCTTCTTTACCCAGCCAGCTGTAGTTTTCAGCATGGGTGGTTTTCATGGTACATATCTTGCTTATCACTTTAGTGTACATAATACCCTTAACAGCACTTTAGAGATGGGTATTTGGATGACTAAATAAACATTGCTGCCTCTAAAACATTTGTCTCCTGACCTCTGCTCTGCACGGTGCATATCTGGAGAAGGGAGGGCGTGGAGAAGGCAGAAGACAATGTGCTGATGTAAGCTGCAGCCTGGGCTGCCATGATAATGATCCCTTGCTGTGCCTTAAAGCCCTCAGGTGCCGGCATATGCCGTGGGTCATGCTGACAAGTGAGGGGAAATGGGAGGAGGAAGCAAAGGCAGGTTTGGCCAAACTCTGCTGTCTTCCTTGAGGACACAACATGGTCTGATTTGAACTGGTGTAGAGAATGCTGGCCCAGGAGCCAGCTCATTATTTTTCTGTAACTATTGGCTTTGGAAATGGCAAGTCAACTGTTACTAAAAATCTTAAAACTCAGTTCTGGAGAACAATAAATAGCAGAGTCTCTTCTGTAATGACAGTTGGTCTTGTTTTGCCATCTGATCTTTGCTATTAGAAAACTAATCACATAGTTTTACACTCTAGCCTTGCCTAATCAAGAATATAAGTTCATTAATGCAAAAAAGATTCAATAATTTCTTAGTGTTAGATTTTTTAATTATTAAAAAAAAAAATCAATACTTTGTATTGCACATAGATTATGATGGTAATTCAACTGGACTCCATCACATCCCTGATATCTTTTTTTACAGAAATATGTAACATTTAGGGTATGGATGCATCTCCATACTTACTCTAGAGATGTCAGAGGCACTACAATATAAGCAGCCATCAGGCATATACTGTAAATTTGTGTGAGACGTGATCGGGACCTTGCACCCCAACACTCTAATGATCTGTGGTGCCTCTGCTCTGTCCCACAGGAACGTGGCATGACCAGAGAGGTGAGGGACCATAGGCTGGGCCAGCATGGGCAAGCACACGTAGGGTGGCAGCCAGAGACAGACAATACAGCTGAGTCTGTTGCTCGGTGTATTTCAGGGTTGCTGTCCAACTGCTGCATCCAGCAGTGACCTACATCTTAGGGAGTTCAACCACCAATGTGATTTTCATTCTCATAAACATCAAAACTTTTCATGAAGAGTGTAAAGTTTCACCTGAAATTAAAGGATACAGAGAGGAAGGCTGGACTGTCCCACAAGGCCACAGAGGAGATAGGGTCTTAGTGAGCACTTATTCCCAGTTTGGTGCTCTTTAGTGTGGAAGTTTAAACTGGCCATTGATTGCAGAGGCAAAGTAGCAAATCCTTCTTACTCCACATATGCAGTCAGGTGGCCCAGCAGGTAATGCTCAGAGCATCCCTTGAGTTCTTCCAGTTGTTAATGAAGTTGTGGCTTGAAGCCTATAGCCCTGTCTTTTGGTACTGGATTCATGACTATCGAGCTCTGATTTTTATGTTGTTTTGTTTTGTTATTTGGTTTTTTTAAACTATGGTGTCGTTTCCTTCAAAACGGATCTGGCAGGTGATCTTACAGAAGTTTAGAACACTGGGGCTTTCAGACTCTGGACTATTTCAGTAAAGCTTGGCCAACAAGCAGAACAGGGTGTGCTCTTCCCCAAAAATAAGCAGCATCTCTCTGTGTGCTGATTTTGACAGAAACCCTGACATCAGTTTAGGAGTAATAGAGCTCATGTACAACTTTTTGCCTCAGGATCATGCTATGCTCCTGTCAGTCCTAGTAGTCATCCTGTTCACTGCCTGTCTCACAGGAGCAGCAGAGTGGTGACAACAGAGGAGATGCAGCAGCTGTCACACCTATTTACAGTTTCTCAGTCACTGATGTGAGAATAAACAAACATGATATTCCTGCAGTTGCATTGTTAGCAATTTATTTTTAAAATCAGTCACTTGAAAAATATTGAGGCACAGGTAAAATAGCTCTGTCAGCACTTTCTGTGTGGTTTGCAACCTACTGCTTGACCTGAGAATTTCACTCTGTTTCTGTTAACTTAATAGAAGAGCTAAGGTCAAGGCCACATATTTACCTGGTGGAAGCACACATTTCTCTTCTGAGTGAAGTTGTATCAAGAAGGGATGTGGCTCACCAAATGCAGGAACATGCTGATTCCTGTCTGCTGTTGCCATTGTATTCCCTGATTTTATTACCTGCTCAGCAGTGATGAGTAATTCTCACATGTAAGCAAGTGATATTTACTGTAAGAAAGGCCAAGTAAATTCATAGTTGAGCAAACATTTAAAGAAATAACAATTAGAGATTGCTTTCCTATTTTGTTTGAAAATGTGGAGGGGGAAAGAAATTGAAAATGTAAACATTTTCTCTTGTATGTCCAAGAAACAAATGCAGAAGTTCATATTTTCCATCACTGCATCCCCAGAAATGTGGGCGTGAAACTTGTTGTATTTAGTCAGTAAATCTTTAATAAAGTCAAACAGTGGCTGACAACAGATATATTAAAAAGTTGATAGGATTAAAATCTGTGATCTGTTTTGGGGGTTGAAGTGGAACAATTGTAGATAAACAGAAGGAGGGTAAGTCCATAATATCCCATGAAGACACAGCATTTAGGGACATGGATGTTGTGCTCTGTTTTTCCTTTTGTCTCTGCTTCCCTCCGCCTCAAAGCTGTGGAGGGGACCACACAGAAAAAGCATCTCATGGCAGGATCTGTATGTTTGGCTTGAAGTTGGGAGCCATCATCCCTTGAGTGCACCAGATTGGTTATATGGTCTGATCCTTGGTAATTGCCCCTTAGCAGCTGTCTCTTGGAGAGACACCCCAGCACAGTGGCAGCTACAGAGGGCCTTTGTAATCAGGCTGGCTGCTGTCAGCGTTCCTAACTGGGACTTACCTGTTTTTGAAGTGTGTGGGAAACAGTGTGGCTGTGTGTGCTTAAAAGCTTAACATGGATGGTGCTTTCAGGGGTGTGACTTCAGAGCTGTGATGAAACATTTTACTCTTCTTTGTTCTTTGTTCATCTCTCTCGCTGCCACCCTGCTTTAACGGGCTACTTGCACCTAAGTCCTGAGTCACAGCAACACCTGGCAGAGTTTGAGTATCTCTGCTGCCATCTGACCCTCCTTTGCCATGGTTCTGTGTGATGGTACTGTTCCTTTTCTGCCTAGTATAAAATAATTAGCTCTGAGAACCACTAAGGGTGTATTTATTTATTCAGTAACTTATATTCTGTGTAGGATCTCATACCTAGATGTGTATGTCAGTGATGTCGGTCTCACTGCTTCATTAGGAGAGCTCTGCCTTTCCCTGAAGGCACCTGATTGCAGCTTCCAAAGCATAACAGTTAGCAGTCAGCATATTTGGGCTTTTTTTTTTTCCTCCCACTTAATTTTTTTCTTCTGTTTTTCTAATTAATCAGAAAGTAGACTTGCTTTTGTGATCCCTGGAATTACTGGAACCAGTGCTTCAAGTAGCACAATTCCGAGTCATCTTTCAAATGTGATGTGAACTGTTTTTGCTATAGGACTATTTATTTCATATGCAGTCTGGGCTACATTTATTTTTGTAGGTCAAATTTAACTGTGCCCTGTGCTGCCCAAACCATGCACTGGATTTATGTTGTAGGAACCATCAGCAAAAACCTGAATCCTCCAGAATTGGGTTTATTTTTCTTTTTAATCTGTTTTACAGAAGTCACTAGGTAGCCACCACGTGTATTTTTTGAAAAATCTGATACATTCTCAAAGAGAGAGGCTGATGGGAGCAATTGCTGTTAAAAAGCAGGAAGCAAAGTAGCAGTGAGGGCATATGTGCATTCACGTCATGTAAACCTGATGCTGACCAGAGGGAGCCAGCCCTCACCTTCCTCCCTGCCCAGGAAAGCCCCACAGCGACAGGATGCCACCTGACCTTACTGCCACGTAAGGACAGGCTGAGCCCTGGCCAGGTTGCCAGTGTGCAGGAGCAGGTGGCCCCTGTTTGTGAGCCTTGGCAGAGCGGTGGTCCCTGCATCCCGAGGGGCATGTGGGCAAGCAGGAGTGGAGGGGCTGGCACTGCTCTTCTGCTGCCCATCTGCCACTGCCCACCAGCATGAATGCCCCTGTCTGCCAGAGCAGAAGTGCCTTTCACTGAAGAGCAAAAGGGGAATCCAGGAGAAGGGTGTTTGTGACATATTTGCTCCCAGGTCTATGACTCTGTGCACTGAGCGCTCGATGCTGAGAGCAGCCGTAAATCATCGGTGGGAATAAACGCAGGCTTTGCCTGCATGATACAGGCATGATCCAGAGAAAGCAATGCTGAAAACATTGTGTTAAAACTGCCACATGTGGGACACATACAGTAGAACTGAAAAAAACCACACCGGAGTCACAAACAGATGTAAATCCGCTTGCTAATATGTCTTGCAGGCAGTGTCAGGGGTGTTTTGGTGATAGCTGCTTCTACGGCAGAGCAGGCAGCGTGAATGCAGTGCCCACAAACTGCTCAGAATCCGTAAGTAAAAGGCAAATTAGCTTTGCACAGACTTGTGGAAAGAAAAATATAAGCTGAGGAAATAACAACCAAGTGATGTGCACTCTGCGCTTCACTGAATGCAGAGCAAACTGGAAGTGCTATGAAGATTTGGAAACTTGAAATTGTTAACCAAAAAAACAAGCAATTGTTTTGTTAGGTCATGTTTGGCCTTTTCTTCATCTGTCTCAAATGAGGAGCATTTATATAATAAATAAACACTTGTGTCAACCATCTCTTCCATTATTCTGTATTTCCCTTCAAAATCTCATCTAATTCCAGCTGCCACAATCTCATCCATTAATCACTTTTTACATTTCAGGGCTGCCTTTTCCCACATATGTCATCAACCTTGCATTAAGTTTCACACAAACAGCAAAGCTGCTTTATGGTTTCTTTCCACAATACCTGCTGAAAACTGTCCTTTTTTAAAGTTGGTAAAATACTGGGCCATGGCTGGACTGCTGATGTGTGTAACAGTCACAACAGTTCCAGTTGCACTTCTGTCTCATTGCCATCTTTGCCCTGTTCCCATACCTTTATTCTTGGGTTTTTATCAAAACCTTTTTTTTTTTTTTCACAGGTCCTATGAGATCCTTATATTTAACTAGAATTGTTGCTACCTAGATAGAGTAAAAATTTAAGACATTTGAAATCACAGGTATTTGAATATTCAGCCCACTAAACACCATTTTGAAGGATTTTTGTCTTTTTCTCCACATCTGTGGAGAAAACAAGCATAATTATAATCCCATACATGAATCCCTATATGTCTGAAGGTGTCAGTCTGACAGTGATCCTCCCAAGAAATGCTCCATAGTCACTGGCTGTTTGTCATCCAGCTACTGTATTCCAGGTAGCAGTGCCCTTTTCTTCCAAGCAATGAACTGGGGGTTACAGAGGAGCCAAACAGCAGCCTGCGTATATCTCATTTTGGCCAGCCTTCTTCAATGTCTTTCATATCAGGGGTTTAGCCAAACAAATAAAAGAACAATCAATTAAAATGACAATCAATAAAGAGACTGTCATTAGTTTATTAATTAGTTTAAATAACGGAGATAACAAGAGAACAACTCTGAAAGCTGCTTACGGTGGTGGTAAATCCTGTTAGCCCTTCTGTTTTAATGCTCTCACCTCAGCAGCAATGCAGTGAAGCTGACAGAAAGGAATCATTGCTTTGTGGATATTCTTATTTGTGCAAATTTCCTTTCACTGAAGCAGTCTGAGTTCCCCTGCTTTTTCATTCGCTGGTCAGGCAGTCCTCTTGAGCACCCAGGCCAGCCCTGTGAGTGGGAAAGGGCAGCTTGTTCACATCTGTTTGCAGCTGTCTGCCAGCATGCCCCTCCTCTTCCCTCAGTGCAGCATTTTTAGTAATTGAAATAAAAACATTCTTGTGCCATCACACATGCATGTGCTTTCAGATCTGGATTTCCAAAGCATGCGTTGAGATCCGGTTTTCATGCATCACTGCATTACAAGGACTCCATTTGCATAGTCCATTTCAGGTTAATCTGGTTAGATTTTTCACCCTGTCACTGAAATTATGTCTTTACAAGCATATGTCACGGTGGACTAAAAATATATTTTCCTCTTTCCAGGCCATCCATGATCAAATGATAATTGATTGTAGCTTTTCTGCACCCCCCCACTCCCATCTTTTTAACCAAGTCCTTTGAGCAACAAGTTCAAGTTACTCTGTAGGAGTTTGTAGTTGGCTGTGTGAAAGATGAGGTTGTCTTGTATCTTTTCAACAAATGCATGAGTCCTGAAGACAAGAATTTCATTCTGTGCTGACTCCATGTCTTTGGAGAGGGTAGAAGAAGCTTGTGTGTGGGGTATGAATGAGGATGTCTAGAAAGAGGGGACTATCACCATGAACTGAAGGCAGCACCTCTGTATTTTATGTCAGATAGGCTTGGAGTGGTTTGGGTCCAGTTAACAGTTGTCTGGTTTAGAATAATTTATTTTCACTTTCAGTATCTTTATGGGAAAATGAGGCAGATTCATTGTGAATCTACCATTCATCATTTTGTGTCATGATATAATCATCTGAAATCATGATATAAAATAGCAGTTCATTTTTTATTAAAAATACATTTAGTCTCCCTGGTAGCTTCTTTTCCTTCATATCTTTTTCACTTGACAGAACAAGATGTCCAGCAGATGTAAAGGCTATCACCTGGAAAAAGCTTTCTTACATGTGTCTTTTAATGCTTGATTTCTGAACTGTGAAGAACAGTGCATCAGTGTTGCTTAAATCAAGCATTTACATTTCTACTGTAATGCAAAGCAAAATCATTAAGGTCACAGACTTTGTTCTTTGACATGAGAAGTAACCTTTCCTTATGTTATCCAGCACTTTGTGTAAAAATGTTTGATGTGTCAGTGGGAGATGTTGTTAATAGCAACTGAAGCATTTATCTTAGTGACATCATGACTCTTAATCAACAAAAGATCACAGTAACCTTTTGAGAAATCAGAGTACATCAATATCCCTAGAATTCACTCTGCTAATGTCAAACTTTTCACATGCAAAATATCCAATGTCAAACTTCTCACATGGAAGATATCTAATGTCAAACTTACCACATCAAACTTTTCACGTCTGCAAAGGAAAAAAACATGTCATCATCTAAATTTCAGGTTTAAATGAAGGCCTAAGATGAAAATAATATGGATCAGATAAATATTTTAAGGCTGTCAACTCATATTGGTTCATCTTGATCTGTCTGTGGATGACCAAGTACAGTTGGCAGATGCCAATGCTGCGTTTTTTTGCTTTTCTGCTGTCATAACAAGAGATCAGCAGGGGTCAGCTGTGTACTTTTCAGCCCCAGAATGCCAAGCAGCCACCAAAGCCACTGTGTTTTCTGAAAAGAATATGCATGCCCCTGTATTTTAGCCTCTTGGTGAAAAGTGTTCAAAATCAGCTTTTGGCTTTACATTTATTCTTCCAGCAGGAGAATCACTTGCTGTATTTTGAGTTTGTTCAGTGTTGTGAAGCCATTGGATTATTGGATTAGTGAAACAAGCTGTAGATGAGAATGATTAAAAATTCACATCAGAATACCACTAGTCCATTAAGGATTAAGGCAGTTTTGGAATTGGAAGTGAGATGAACCCTAGTAATGTTTTAAAGACTCATTAGCTGATCTTGTGGTGGACACTGAAAATGTGCAAAAAGCCCTGAAGAGCTTACAGTCAAAGCAGACAAGATAAAGCAAGAAGGAACTTTAAATATGAATAAAAGGGGAAGATTAAAGTCCATAAAGAAAATTAGTTCCACTTTTCCTTTTTCTTCCTCTTTCATTGTGCAAATAATCAGATTTGTAACACAGATCTTGTTGTGACACAAATCCTGACTGGCTGGTTTTACTGATGTTTCTCTGCAGGTTCTGGCTCAGAGCCCATCTTGTTTGCAGCCTTCATAGGCCACAATCAATTGGCAGCCAGGGCTTGGTTCCAAGTAAATAGATAAGGGTTTTCTCAACACAATATGGACTATACTTTTCACTGAAAGGTAATGGTTTATTCTAAAGGCCAGAGTGACCCAATGATATTTCCTCAGTAATGAGTTGTGTGCTGTAATGCTTTCTAGAAATTTTATTTCTTCTTTTTCTCCATCAGATCATCAAGAATTGGATGAATTATTAATTTCCCTTCTTGTTTTCTTTTCTCATGGTACAACTGTAAGAAGCTTGAAATAGAAAGAATGGGTATTGGAGAGATTTACAGGGAGTATGTATGAGGGGTACTTGTGGTGTTCTAAAAACCTCAGTTTTTCTACATTCCTCAAAGAGCAAGCACCTTCCCTTTGGGGAAACAGATGGTGCCTGCACTACAGGATTACAGAAGGAAATGGGTTATGATGGAAGGTGAGAGGTGGAAGCTTACTCTTCTGCAAAATCCAGGCTCTGCTTTCACCTTGGAGATGGTTTTGTTACCTCAGTGCTGGAGTAATTTAGTGCCTTGTGGGAGAAAAAGTGCTGCTGTGGGCAGAGCTGGGATACACAGGTGGGATCTGATCTCTACGTGGATTTTGAAGAACTTGTTTAAACCCAGTGGTGACCCTAATGTGTGTGTAGGAATTGGTGTGTAGTCACACTAGGGCTCTGTCCACCCCCAGAACCAAAGGAGTGGGACAGAAGTGTTTGTTTCTGTTTCCTCTTACTTCACTATTTTAAGCTACAAGAAAAACAAGCTGATTTTAACAAAAATGAATGAAATTAACTTCATGACAGCAGTGCTGCATAGCACCAGACTCAAACTCCACACTTGAACTCCACTTCAATGGGTTCTCATCTGAGCTGTTAAGACCCAAGCTTGAGAGACACAGCCTCAAATTGGGAACGAGTGCTTCCATTTCCCATCACATTCTTTGTAGATCTTGCAACGGAAGGCTGAAGTTGACCAAGGCCCACTCTAAATCTTATGGGGTCATGCCTGAAGTAATCGGAAAAACAGATTCCTTGGGAGGGGGTTTGCTCTGGGACAATGAAAAATACCCAAGGCATATATGACTTCCCAACAGCTTGCCTTCCCCTGCACATATTTGTGATGCACCTCTTCCTTCTGACCCCCTGCCTACCTGTGTTTGTATTTTCATATCACTACTGTGTTATCCTTTCACCAGTGTGTGATGATCCAGGAGCCCAGACCAGAGGGTGAGCAGGAGCAGCACACTGCTGCCTCCCAAGCACAGTCAGGAGGGCCACTGCTCTTACAGGCAGAGTTTGTAAGAGACACCAGCTGTCTGACCATTATTCCCCTTCCTGAAACAGCATGGCACAGTCTGGTTCTCTTACCTCTGTTGTAGTGGCTGAATATCCCTGTTGGATGAAGCAGGGTGTTGGATTTTGTGAATATTCTTTAGCTGTGTCTTGTCGGTTTTGCCTGGAAGCGTGCAAACCCTGCAGCCCTCTGAAATCAGTGACATGATTGTGTATGACAGTCATTAGTGGGTGAAACAGAAATCTGTCTGGGAGCATCTGTTTTGAGGGAGCCAAATATAATTAAAGTTTAACCATGCTGCATTTGCTCTTTTATTTACTGAGACCCAGTCCTTCTTAGGGACACAGGGACATTTCTTGAGGTCCTTCTGAGGGGTTTGACTTGCTGCATTTTGTCATTGCATGTGTGTTTCATGTAAGGGTGTTTTGTATCACAGGCTGGATCAAACAAGTTTGTTCAGAGATTCCCTTCAGGATAATGAAACTCTACCTTCTTGAATATGTTCAAGTTCTTTCCAAGGGGAATACTTTCTGGTTTCAGGTTGTTCTGAATCTGGACATCTTGCATTCATGTATTGCATTTTATCAGT
This sequence comes from Hypocryptadius cinnamomeus, assembly GCA_013400635.1. Classification (NCBI taxonomy): domain Eukaryota; kingdom Metazoa; phylum Chordata; class Aves; order Passeriformes; family Zosteropidae; genus Hypocryptadius; species Hypocryptadius cinnamomeus. The sequence continues at coordinate 43,499 of VYZP01027164.1, forward strand.
TATATTTCCATGATGCTTTTTGAGCATGGATAGATTAAATGTGGTTTTATTCTGTAATTAATTCTATACACTTGACAATAAATATGTAATGTCTTACTTTTTAAGTGTACTTGGTAGGATGTAATGCAGGGATTGATGATGTAGACTTCCTAATCAGGAAATGTCTCACAGCAGGGTTTCCAGTTTATTTTCAAGGGACAATTGATCAGGTATTGAATTGTTCTAGGAGGAAAACACTCAAAGCATAATCCATGTTGCAAAGATCTTACTCAGGCCTTGGAAAAACTCTGTAAAAGCTTGTCTTGAGTTCAGCCCTAGCAACAAATACATAGAAAACTTTGGTTTTTTTCAAATATTTTGAACTTTCTAACTTGATTTCATTTTATCTTGAGCGAATGTGGTCATCTGTTTATTATGGTCACTTCTATGTTAAAGACACCTAATGTGTCTGTATCCCTCTGACTGTGCTTTCCAGGTACAGTCATTCATATTACACTCATGACTTACAGGGCACTTCCAAAATGCAGAACTGCTTTAAAGAAATTATAATTACTTTTGAAAAATATTTTCATTTTTCTCTGCTATTCCTTTTACTACTAGTTTATTGATTTAGTTACATTTAAAATGGGTCGGGTTAGTAAATTTTCGATGTATGTTTCAATTTTACTGCAACTCTGAAAATTTAAATGAGTAGGAAATAAGTAAGGAAATACCCTTAAATAGGAGTAGGTAATAAGTTCCTATTCCAGCACCTAATGAGATAAATTTTTCAGGTTTTGTACAGATTTTCAAATAAGCACTGTGTGCACTGCCTTAGTATTAGGTACTTACCTTCCCATATATTGCCAATGGAGAGCAATAGCTGTCTTCTCAAGGGATCTCTTCATGTCCAATTTAAACCCCTAAATTTACCTCCTTTTCGCTGGATGGTGATTTTGAGAATATTTTTAAAGAGGCATCTCTGAGGGGGCAAACCAGGTGGAATTAAGCCCTCTCTGTGTGTTTTTTTGCTGATTGCTTTAATTGTTTCTTGTGGCATCCATTGTAATAATTCTTCTTTGTGAATTTTCTTCCTGAGCTCTCAGTGCCTCATTGTGTTATGGATTTATTCATGCAAGACATAGAATGGTGGTGTGGGGTGCACAAGTCTCTTGGAGATATTTTTGAAATTAAGATCTTCAAGCCAGCATTTCAAAATAGAAATTATTAAAGATAAGAGGAATGCTTGCATTCTTGCAAGTACTACATATTTGCACTGTTTTACTGAATGACTCCCATGCTGCTTTTTAATATTTCTGTGCTGGATTTTTGATGAGTGATGCTCAGCTTGAAAAAGGTCTGAGCTGCAATTCAGGTTTCCTGTGGCTGGGGAAGGTCCCTCTGTGGCAGATGGGTACCTGTCAGGCCAATGGGTGAGGGAGAGCCCTCTTTCTCCCCAGAATGCAGAAACCTTCAGAGTGTTATAGGGCTATGTCCAATGAAATTTCCTTCGCCTGTTACTTTTCTTTTAAAAGTCTCCCTTATCAGGTGTTGCATTAAGCTCTAAGGCTGCACTGAATGATGCAGGGATACCAAACTCTGTTGTTAACTGAGCTGCACCTGTCTCAGAGCCAGTGGCTCCTTGGTGAAAATCTATGTGGATGCTCCAATTTTTGTCTCCTCCATCATTTAATCTTTTTATGGTACACTCATTGCTGCCTTGATAAAATGAGATGGTGATATTTTAATTAAGTTGAGTTCAGAGGGATCATAAATAAAACCTCAGCATGGGTAAAAGTATTATAATCTAGATATGGGAGTTCATTATCTGAATATATAAGACTGGACTGAAGAACCCAGCCAAGGGCTGGGAACTGCACTGCCATGCATGTGCACATCTCCTGGGGCTGAGAGTGTTGTGCTTCTGCCAGGCTTTATTTTTTTTCCCCCAACTGTTTTTGTAGGTCTTGTACTAAGGGTTTAAAAAAGCAAGAGTTTTGGATTTTGGTGCAGTTCACTTGATACTTCACCTTACTTTTTGTGTTCCCATAGCTGATAATTATTCTCAATCTTAGACTGCTTTTGGCCAGATGGGGTATTTTAAGATTGCATCTGTAGGTGCAAGATGCCATCACAAAATTGCTTGTGTAAATGTCTGAAATTATGTGGGTGTATGTGTCTTGCTTCAGTGTGAAGCTGTCTCTTAAAGCACCAAGGTATCCTGTAGCTGCTTTGACCATCTGAAGTTCAGAAGGCTCTGACCTTCGGCTTGCAGAGGAGTCTGTGCATTTACTCTGGCTCTCAGGCTGTGGAGGAAGCCTGCCTGACCTTGGAGCCAGCTCATTTCTTGATGACTTTTCAATACCTTTTACCTGAAAGATTTTCAACTGGTGCACTGTTCTGGTGGGGGGAATTCTTTAGTACCTAAACTGCAGCATACTCAAGAACAGCTGTCAAGTTCAGGGACAATAACATCTCTCTCCTGTTTATGTACTTTCAAAACATTTCTCCAGACATCCTGAGATCCTAAGACACCAGGAGAGTGTGAACTTACATCTTCCATCAGGCATGTGAGAATACCAAATCACTTCTTTCTCAGCTGTTCCAGTTCTCTAGACCAGCAGTGATTCCATAATTCATATTCCACTGAGTGAAATGAGAAGAAAATGCAAAGACAATACATTTTGACTTTATTTTCTTTGTTCCCTGCTCAGCCTTCCATAACACAAGAATAACTGAACAAGCTTTTACAGAAATCACTTTTGGGTAGGAAAACATTACTTCCTGAGGAAAACTGTTACATATCTATGGCTTTAATTATCCTGAGCAGCCCCAAGAGTTCAAAGCGCAACTATTGAATTACAAANAAGAGTTCAAAGCGCAACTATTGAATTACAAATAGAAGTATAATAAATTAAACATTGATTTGTACCCATCCTATGTATGTCAGGCACTAAGGAGTGCTATTTTGCCTATACATATATAGACAGGCTTATCTAGAGAGAATCAATGCATAATTTATTGTGTTTTTCTGTAGTGTGCTCTGAACTGTTTGAACAATCTCAAACATAAGAGCACAAACACAGATGGCTTGG
>VYZP01027165.1:0-28980 GCA_013400635.1 Hypocryptadius cinnamomeus
GCTCAGCCTCTGGGCTTATATGCCATGAATGAAATTGCTACTGTGTCTGTCAGTAGGTTTTCACATTTGTTCCTTACACACTGAAGCAGTCAGATTTAATTGGTGAAAAGAAATGACAGTGAGCTCAGAAGCTGTAGAAGAGTTAGATTTAATGTTGTATTAAAAAAAAGAGAAGTTAACCTTAGCTCCTGCAGGAAAGCTTTGTGTGGGAAGCAGAATCACATGTGTATTTTAAATAAACTACAATATGTGTACATATATATATAGAGAGAGAGGAGAATGAGCTGTAGCACAGGTACTTTTCTGCTTCATAGTTGAGAATTTTTCAAGGATATAAACTACAATAAGCTATGACAAAAAAATGGGAACATTTTCTTGACAGCTTTTTCTGTATTAGAATTCTGCTTTGTTTATCTACTTCAAAAGTTGATTATGAAATATTTAAGTACAACCCCCCTGCAATCAGCACTTCTGCTGTCAGACATCACATACAGCAATGCCTTGCTCATTCTATAGAAGTTTGGCCAACATATGGTAGCCTCAGTCGGAAAATAAAATACAACTGGGACACAACCTCATTTCCCAATTGCAATGGCCCAAAGATTAAATACTGGCTACTGCTGAAAGGAACACTTCTCTCTAAGTCCTGAAAATTCGATGATGAGTCTAGAAGGAAGACCTTTTATTTTTTTTTTTTTATGGCTAGCCATTTCTTATCAGGAGAAACAAAGGTGGTCACATGTGCTGAGATCGCCCCTGTGCACATATCTGGAAGTAGATGTCCTCGTGCTTGAGAGGCTGGAAATGCCCTGCTGGGCTCTGGTGTCTTGTGCAACCTGTCAGGTAATGATCCTGGGGGCAAGAGACTTCATTGTGAGAGGGCATTCTGCAGAGAGAAATTACTTATTTCCAACACAATCTGCTGACTTTTTGCCCTCCATCAAGATCCTTCTAGGCTGACAAACCTTTTGAAAAGTGCCCTGGAGGATATCCTCACCCTCAGAGACTGGTCAAGCTACAAACACGCTTGCTGTCCCTCCTTCTGTTGGACCTTGCTGCTTGTGCTTTGCACATGAAAATGAATTTCATTTCGAGCTGTGGCCATCTTGCAGCACAGAGAAGACTAACATCTCTGAACAGCAAATTCTGCACAGGAAGGTTAACATGGCCTGACCCCTGTCTACATGGCTTTAAAGAAAGTAATTAATGACTATTCTCAACATCAATTTCTAAGACTGTAATAACTTTGTTAACAGAAGTTAAAGTTTTGAAGAGCAAAACAAAACTTTAAGGAAAAGACCAGCTAGTTATTTTCATAATTTCTTTTTCCAAATCCCACTGTACTTTTCTAAGTGAAAATCTATTTGCAGAAAAATGCAAGCAAATTGTCAGTGATGTTTTACCTACCAGCAATTTAACAGCCACCTTCAATTCCCAAATGAAACTTGAAATAAAACACTGCAACTAGGTTAATTTGAGGACTCACCATTTTCATTTCAAAGGCTTTTTTTAACATTAATTTGTCCTGAGGCATAAATGAAATACAGACAAACCGTATTAGATTTTAATTTGCTAAAAGTAGATTACAGGCCTTCTCCACAGAGATGCTGAACTCTCAGTTCTCACAGAAGTAAACTTTATTCCCCACAGTAAAGGCAGCAGTAGCAGGTACCCACTGAGAATTGCAAAAGAGAGTTTTTCTATGGCGTTGACCTGTAAAGTGCAAACATTCTGACTCTGAGCCCCAATATAAAACCAGTACAGAAATACAGGTTTAGCAGAGCTAGACTAGGAATACAAGTTAATTCTGTCTTTCATTAAATGTTTGAATTTAGAGGAAAACTCTTTATCCATTATTCAGGCTGAAAAAAATCTAAGCTTTCTTCACCCATCTTATTATTTTAGATGTTTATCTTGTCCTGGGGAGTGACATTTCTCAAATCTGACCAACTTGAAAGGGAGACATGCATGTGAACACAGCAGGAAGATTTCAAGGCCACTGCTGAGCCCAAGTGAATGTCATTAATTAGATTAAGGGACAAGACCTTTCCATATCAGGCTCTTTAGGGCTGGTAACCTATCAATGGTGCAGAAGCCTCTTTATGGCAGGGGGCTTTGAAACCAGAAATGGTGAGTTAAATAACCCTGGCTAGAAACCTAGACAATAAACAGATCCAAGATCTTCAAAACTCTGGGCCTATGCATTGTTTTGCTGCTGTCCATTTCAATTGCTAAGGATTTTTTCCAACTGAAGGCAAAAAAAACACCCAAAATCTGTCTCAGGATTGCCCTAGAGACCAGCTTTCCTGCAGAAGGGTGGGTAGGAAGAAATTTCTTTGCCTTCAGGCTCCTTCCATACAAGAGTGGCTCCAATGGGACTGTGCCATAAAGGACTCTCCTTTTAGCCTGCATCCTGCAAAGGAGTGAGTGTCTCAAGTAATGTTTCACATGTCTGCTTTGAAGCAGTAGAGTCAGAGAAGGAAAAGAATGAGTCATTAGTCATTCTGCTTTGGAATAACCATGAAGTTCATGTGCATCCTCCAGCTCTTTCCTCATTAATATCTTCTCATGAGGGCTTCCAGGGTACCTGATGTCCAGAGGGGTTACTCCACTCCCACACCTATTTTGTGGAGTACTCTATTACTGCCAGTGAAAAAGGCCAGATTCATTATTAAGCATGGAGAGATTTCAAAATCCCTTACTCAGAATCCAAGAGTGTTTGCTTTCCCTTCTTTCCACTGGCAAGTCAATTTGAAACAGAACAACTTTCTTCTGGAAAAAAACCCCAAATCTAGTTTTGTCTGAATCACAAATGAGCATTTATGTTTAGTTATTAAAAACCCAAGTATTTTCCACATAAGCATTCTCCCCCACTGATATCTTAGCCACAAAGCACTGAGTTTTATAGTGATTCCTGTCTTCTTTCCAACTGATTTCTTGTGATTCTTTTTTCTATTCTACTCTGAAATACTTTCTGAACTGCAGAGCATAGAAACACCAGGTCGTAAAGCAAAAACTAGAAGTCTTCTCCTTAAGTGAATTTCCAACTTAGATAAATGGATATTCCTGTAGTATTCTCTGCTCCCCTGCAGTTATTATGGGGAACACCTGCTACATCCACTGGGGTCATTATTTGGTGATCCAAGGTAAAAGACAGGTTGCTAAGGGTAACCACCTCACGATCAGTCCCTGGAGTCACAAGAGATTCATGCAAAATCCTGATTAATAAGAAATGGAACAAGAAGCGTTTTCCATGAGTTCACATGAGAATCTTTAAAAAATGTCTTCCACAGGAGGGAATAGGAAGGAATTTACTTTTTCTCTCCATGAATTTTTTGTACCACTTTCTCATGGTCTCAGATTTAAAGGCCTACACCCTACCAGCTGCATCTGAAGTAATTCTCTCCTGTTGGAAGACTGTTCCTCACTGTCTTGCAGGGAGAGATCTGTAAATGGCTTTTTTCCTCATCAATTGGGGAATAAATGTCAGACACAGGCCAGATGCAGACTTATATACCTGGTTAGTGGAAAAGCACAATGGTATCACACAGTGAAACAATAATCAAACAAACAAACTTGCCAAACCCAACAAATAAAAAAATCCAGTAACAGAAAGTAATTTTAAACACAGGTAAACAAAATTAGATAAGAAGGGGTCAGCCCTCCCTCTCAAGCAACTATATAACCTCTCAAGAAATTGTTTTAAACCTAAAGCACCTTCAGTCGCAGGCAGTTTCCAGACTTACCTGCAACTGAAATAATACATATACAGTAAGAACCTGCACTAGAAGGAAGAAGTCTTATCTCTGGTTTGCAGTACTGATGGAATAGGAATAACTGTTGGCTCTAGGAAAGTCAATGTGGAAGGCACAGAAAGCAAGAGTAACATCTTGATGGCTATATTTGCTTTTTTGCCTTTGAGGAAACACATGCTACCAAGCTTTCCAGAATCATCTTACAGTGAAATACACTTTTCAGTAGAGTTTGAAGGAATTCTTTGTTCTTTATTAATATGAAATAGGATTCTGCTAGAAAATAGGAATATAGGAAACCACAATATCAAGAAAGTATACTGGAAGGGCAAACAAGAAACCCCTCCAGGCAAAACACCCTTTTTCCTGCCACAGAAGTGATATGAGAGGTTATTTAAATTGGTCAGGTACATTTATTTCTCAGTCATACTACCATCATATTCAGAACTGCATTCATTACAATTTAGGCATTAACTTCAAACACTTGAGTTACAAATCCAGTAAGAGAGAGGAAAGACACCAAAGCAACAAAATGCTTGGATCCAAGGAAGGCTATAGCCCTGATCTTTTAGGGTATCTTATTTTATCTAGACAAAAATTAGCAACGTGTTGCTGATATTCCTCCAGTGCATCATATTCTACTTCCATGTAAATATCCCTGATCTTGTTTGAAAAGGTCTATTCCAAATCCCACTAAAGCAATGGGGATCACTGTGATTTCATCTGTCCTATGGTACAAATGTAAACTTTGTATCACGTTTTTTTCCCATTAAAAACACCCCAAACATTAATTGGTGTAATTTTAGGGAGACTATTAAGACCAGGATTACTAAGGATGACTAAGATCCTCTTAAAAGTGGCGTATTCCCAATAACTTACAGGAAATTTAATACGAAAAAGGCACTCCAGTCCTAGAGGTCTCTGAAAATCCTGACCAAAACTAGCCAGTCTTCGCTCATTATATGTTTCATGTTTCTGTGTATTTACATCTATGTGCAGCCATAATGACAGACGAAAGCTAAGAAATGCAATTTTATAATAAGTGAGCACTGCATTTTGTATTTCTTCATTCCAGATCCCCAGAACTCTCCCAGATGTGCATTTACCATGAACAAATTACTGACGTCTGAAGCAACTGTAAATTAATTTAGCACTGGAAAATTAAAGAGAGCTATCACTGTATAACAGCAGTAGAGCAAAGTTGCTTATTATTTACCTGAAGTAATTTGAAAAACGCTTACAAATCCTTTTTCAATTTTACTCCTTTGCCTGAACATAACACAGTTACCAATTGCTACTGAGGATAAGAAAGTTGATGCTGTAACAAGTGTGCTATTTTTAATTAACTAATTTAATTTAATGCAGGTGGTGTTGACACAAATAAATATTAGACTATTGTAGGTTAGTCGGAATATTAGAAGCAGAAAGAGAAAACTATGCTAATGTTACATGAATGGGTGTCAGGAAATAGGACTGACGGACACTACTCATTCTCCAGTGTATTGGGCATTTAACTTCTATATATGCTTTTAAAAATGCAAATATAAACAAGAGTCATCTGAAGTCCAGTTGGAATACTTCACTGAGACTTGAAATAGACTCTTTTCAGCCAAAGCTAAGGTGCCTTGCAGCTTTCTCCCATCCTTGCATGTAACAGCCTATCTTGGACCTAAAAAAAATGGCTACCAAAGAGATTTAATGAAATTCTTCACTATTTTGTGCCCAAGGCACAAATTTTCTTCCAGTCTCTTTCAGTATTGCTTCATCCATAGGTGGAGAAGAACCTCTCAGCTTTGAGGAACCCTTTTTCAGTTCCATAGGCTACAGCTGTTTTTGCAGAGTTGATCCAGTGACACATGAGGCTGAAAGGGAAGAACTAGAACTTGAAATAACTGCAGCTCTACCTGGTACCTTTCCAAAGCAATCTGACTTCAATTAGACAAGTCGGACACTTCACATGTCTGAATTAGCAGAGCCCTTGCCTCAGATAAACTTGCGTACTTCAAAGCAATAAAAAAAAGATGTTCATGATGAAAGAATCAAAACACACTCATTTTCCCACAAGTTCTCAATGTTATAGCTTGTTTACTTTAGTTGGTGGAATGATCTGGCAAACTCTTACAACCTGCACAGTTTGATTGTAGTTAATAGGACCCTGTGCAGGTAGGAAGGCTCCTTGTATCTCTGCCATGAAGACAGCAACAAGGAAATTTGAAATAACATAACAAAATTGAAAAGTGTTGATAACACACTGGATGACAATATTTGACTGTCCACACTTTTAATAATTAGTTGTGAACTAGAAGAAGATTTATTTGAATATTACATGGGATGGAAGATTTCTGAAAGGTGAACGCACATTACAGACCAGATAAGCTTACGGAGCCTTTTGAGACTTACTGATGAACACTGAAGCTGAGACAGGTGATGACAATCTCTGAATTAAATAGCAAATCTAAATGCTATTTATCTCCTTAATCAGTCAAAGTTAATCCATTTCTTAATTCATAAACCATGCTAGATTTAAATTATGAAAAAGTTCTGAAAAAATTTATACTATTGAGTTTAAGACAGTTTCAAGAGTCTGTTTCTCACCATGATGTAAATGAGTATAAACAGAATATATTTGTTACACTTTCCAGCCATAGGTTAATTTCAGTGCTCTTTCCACTTCCTCATCTAAATAAATAACAAGACCACAGATGCAAATTGTATTTTGTAATATGTTAAGATTGGACAAAAAAAATCAGTGAAGAACACTTAAACCAGCTTATCCCTTCAGAACTCTGATAGTTCTTAGAATTGTAGAATCATTAAGGTTGTGATAGACCTGAAGAACATCAAGTCTACCACTAAAGCAAGTGCCACAGCTACACTCTTCAAAATGCCTCCAGGGATGGTGACTCAATCAATTCCTTGGGCAGTGTGACCAACATCTAGATAAGTTTTTCCTAAGATCTGATCAAAGCCTCCCTTGGGACAACTTGAGGCCATTTCCTCTTATCCTATCACTTGTTACCTGGGAGAAAATACTGCCACCCTCCTGGCTACAAGCTCCTTTTTAAGGCAGTTGAAATAAGGCAGCAGTAAGTGTCCCTTTGAGCCTCCTTTTCTCTGGGCTGAAGGCCCCCAGCTCCCTCAGCCACTCCTCATAGGAGCTGTTCAGACTTCTCTAGACCCTGCGCCAGCTCCGTGCCCTTCTCTGGATGTGCTCCAGCACCTCAGTATCTTATAGTGACAGGCCCAGAGCTGGACACAGCACTCGAGGTGTGGCCTCACCAGTGCCCAGCACAAGTGGACAGTCAGTGTCCTGGTCCTGTTGGCCTCACTGTTCCTGACACAGGCCAGGTGCCACTGGCCTCTTGGTTACATGCTGGCTCATGATCAGCAGCCCCAGGTCCCTTTCCTCTGGGTGGCTTTCCAGCCACTCTCACCAAGCCTGTAGCACTGCATGGGGTCATTGTGACCCAAGGGCAAGACCTGCCCCTTTGCCTTGAGCCTCACACTGCTGGCCTCAGCCATTGATCCAGACTGTCCAGATCCCTCCTGCCCTCCGGCAGATCAACACTGCTGCCCAACTTGATGTCACCTGCAAACTGACTGAGGGTGTGCTTGATTCCCTCATCCAGGTCACGGATACTAAACAGGAGCAGCTTCATCACAGCCTTGGAGAAGGAGTTTGAAGGAAGAAAAACCTTTGATTTTTACCATTGTTTTGGACACACTTAACAGGAAATCTTTGGGGGAAAGAGAACAGAAAAAACAGTCTTAAAGGACAGTGAAACCTCTGAGACATGACCAGGAATAATTAGAGAATTTCATCCAATAACATTACTTAGCCATGTGAGGAAGTGTTGAACTATATGACCCTTATGGGTCCCTTCCAGATTGAGATGGTCTGCAATTCTATGGCATGAATTATTTAAGATGAGCAGTATGTACTGAGTCACACTTGCCTTTGACATGCATCATATCCTGTTAAGGACAGTGCATTCTAATGCAGAAGCACTCCAATTTTCAGCACTGAGGACTGCACAAATACAGGGCAACAGTGGTTTAAGCTGAAGTGTCTATAATTTTTTTAAAAAGGAGAAATGGAAACACTAGGTTGAAATCCTACTGCCATATATAATACAGTAAGATTTCAGTTTCACTGTCTTTGTAGGCTGCAGTCACCATTTCTCAATCCTTTTGATTTTCTCCAGTGCTGAGTGAAAAAGTTCAGCCTAACAGCTTCAGTGCTTCAGGAAAAACAGGTTCCTAAAGTACTTCAATAAACTCATAATGCACTCGTTTTAGAGATGCAGTTTCATGAGTTCTATGTTTACAGTGACTTACCAATACTGGAAAGCAAACCAACACCAACTTTACCCAAGATCTCAAGACCTATAATTATTTTACTTCAGATAGCAAACACAAGGGGGTGTTGGAGATTGCATCATGCTTTTTCTTGCCATTCTGGGACATATTTAAGATCTTAACAGTCCTCCTCCACCCGCCTCTTCTGACTCATGCACTTCCTACCGTCATTCCTTTGTAATAACTTTATTCCTTCTTCAATTACCTTTGGGTAAACTCCAGCAAACTGGTGTCCACAGAAGCCACCTGGCTCCATGGTTTTGTCAGATGAATATCTACTCCCTGATTGCTCCCAGGGCTGCAGATGTAGTTACAGCCTTAAAGATTTCAATCTCCAGGGCATTAGCATAAGCCAGTAACGAAACCTATCATTCAGAAACCACAGTCCAAGTCATACAGTGAAACTGAAACTCAGGCTTCCTTTAACAAAGCTTCCCTGAAGCCTGATGACTGAAAATATAAGAGGCAACATGCATTCATAAATTGGAGTAAATTATGGATTACTAATGTGGCTGGAAGTAAAATTAACAGTACATGGCTATAACAAGTTAAAACTCTCTCTAAAATTTGTACTTCTACATGTAGCTTCTTAGGGTTTTTTTCCTTTATATTCTCCTTCTAATACAGGAGAATGATCTTTTAAAAAAATGGCTCATTTATTGGAAGTAGGCATCTTTGTCCTTTGCAGAGGCCTTTGGGCTCTTCAGCAGTATTTGACCCATAATATCCTTGTTCTTCCAGAATGAATTGCTTGTGTGTGTGTGTAATAATTCTTTCCAATAAACTCTTTTTTTATCTTTTAAATATTTACTTCATCATTATAAAAGCTAAAATCCTTCAAAAGACAATTGCTTTACAGAAGGGTTCCATCCTTCAGTACCAATCATAATACTAAAATGGGAAAGTAGAACACAAGCAGTAAAATAAAGGTCAGCAGATGGGAAATGCTTTTAGCAAAAAAAAGCACATTCAGAACAGATAGTTAAGAGCCTGTCTGCTTCTGCAAAATAGGAGGAATGATAGGGAAAACAACTTGTTCAGACAAAGCAGTTCCGAGTTGCTTGAAAGATGCTTTTTACAACCACTATTGGTGTAGAAAAGGCTGTTGGGATATCTGTAAGCTCTCACTTGTATTTTACATTTTGGATGATGGACTCTCTGATAGAGAAGTTTTTTCTCTTCCAAAAGCTTTTCATGATGCATGTGTGGGACTTTACCAGGCAGGTAAGAGTAACCAATAATAATGGTGAACAGAAGCTGCTGTTCAGGCTTCTTTTCTGAAAGAAGTATTTATAAATATCTGTGCTTACAAACAATTCATGCTACAAATGAGCATGAACAAATGCACATTTATTGAGAAGAGAAATCAATAAGATTTAATCTGGATTTGACTAACTTTAAATTGTTTTAAAAACTGCACTGGTTTTTCTTATTGAGTAAATGTTATTTTTGTTGTGGATGAAGATTTGCTTTTTGTTAGGGTCATGAGCAACCTCTGCTACATGAAGATTCTATTTAAGTGCAGGTTTCACCACAAGATTATTTTTAGCAGCTGTCCACTTACAGTACTAGACAAACACTCTGTACTGCTATGCATAGAAAAAAGCAGCATTAAATTAAAGCAGCCTTTTCTCAGCTCTGCAACAGGAGGCTGATGTCCTGCTACCAGAGCATGGTGAGAGCTATGCCACTGGACAGGATATACTTGTGTTCAGTTCTGTGTAAAGGGTACAGAATTAGGCCTTTGAAACACACAGTTAATTGTAGCCAGTTTGATAATTCATTAAACTTACAATCTACCACATTTCTGTGAGAATAATTGAAGACAACAAAGAGGTATTTTCAGTCATAACATGGGGAATCTTTAAAGGATTTTTGAAAAAATTATCATAGAATTGTGGACTATAAACCACAGGGGTTTGAAATAACACCATCTTTAGCATGTCACACTGTGTCTGGACATGATTTCATTATACAACTGAAGCTGGTGAGTTTAGAATTTGCATGCAACATTAAAGTTTATTTCTGATTTAAATATTTTTAACTGTAAAACAGTGTCAAAGAAGGAAATGGAGAAACATATACATTTAAGGAAACTAAGGGGGGAGAGAAAATATGCTTACTGTTCTTTTTGGAACGCAAGAAATAACTGAACATTCCTGTTTATCCACTGTATTAGACATACAAACATCCACTGATTTGATATACAAACTGTCTCTGCATTTCAGAGAGACTCTCTTGACTCATCCCAAAACCAGAGCTAAAATGGGTATTGAGGTTAGACCTTTCCTATGAGTGCCAAACACACAAATCTGGGTGGGGTGATAAACCAATCCACCCCAAACTATAAAAACCCCATGCTACTGTTGTGGTGCTTTCCAGAATTGAAAAGATGAAAGTACAAGTGAAGATCTAAATCACATGTTCCTACAAATACTGTATCTGAAAGAGGTATTCAAGCCTTAGCAACAGGAAATAATATATAGAAGAATCATGACTCCCATCATTGCAGGAATAAAGGAATATCTTGCTGTTGATCTTCAGCAGTTGTTTCATAAGTTAACAACTCTCTGGCCCATTGCTTTGAGAAACATTGCCCCTTACAGCTCTGCTTACTTCATCATGCAAAGACTAAAGGTCTGATTAACCTACATTAAAAAAATCAGGAATATTTTTTTAACTTTATATAGACCCTCAAATCATGTGTCATTTTCAATGAGTTACTATGCATAACCAACTTAATACTCACTTTGTGATGAAGCATACAAAATGGAAAGCTTTTCCTTTCATTTTTAATTTAAGAAATACAAAGCCCAGGAGGAATTTTAGATATTCAGTTTCTTCCTCCACAATTCCAGCAATGTGGAACAGGTCTATTTTTCTTTCTCATTAGGTATCTAGGTGTCATAGCAATACTAATTTCTCCTCCAAATAACCATCTGCAAAATCCTGTGAGTTATTTGTTCAGACAAGATGACACTAAAAAGCATACCTTTCTTCATTACAGTTTCTGCAGCAGTAAATTGTCACTCTAATATGAATAAAAAACTTCATGCAGGAGATCTTCAGACATTCTGTGCTGGCTTAACACCAGTTTCCATTGATTTTTGGAAATCAGTGAAGCAGAACTCTACTAAATGAAAATCTTCAGTGAGATTGAGGAATTCAAAATTATGATGTCCAAAAATAAGAGGATTAAAACAGTCTTCTGTAAATTGCTAACCAGTTTCTTGTATACTACAACTCAGTGATTAATTTTAATACTGTCTGCAGCCAGTGACACACTTAAAAATATTTATAATATTAAACATTGTTTAGGTGATTTCAGTGGAAAAAAGTACTGGCAGAGGGAAAGATAAAAACCTTTACTGAATTTGCTCCCAGAACTAATTTTTTTCTTAGTACTGCTGAAAAGACAAAAATGTTATGGTTTGCTATAGGTATTCTGACCTGTTTGTCTGCAGGACTTTGCAGATATTGTTATGAGAGGAATGAACTGATAAAGTTTCTTTTCCTAGCCACCCATGAGAAATGCTCAAAACAAGTGGTATCCTCCAGGAGTCAGGCTTACCCCAGTAGAACCTTCTCTCATAATATTTTCATGTGAAAAGATATTCTTTTGTTAGGATTGTCCCAAGTGAATAATTGTCAATATCATGTCAAATAACCACACCAACCAGAGCTGCTCCTACCAGGTAAAAAGTGTGAGTTCCTTCTTTTTGCTGCAGAGGCTTTTGCTTTGCATTAAATCCCTCACAGAATACTAGTTTGTTATCAGGAAAGGAAAGACTGAATGGCACCAGCTTAGGCTTTTGCTCAACTGAGCTTGAAGGTTGATCTGAAAATACAGTACCAGCACCAAATCCATTTAACCCAAGACTCATTCGACTTGAAATAAGTCAAGTCACTGCACAGAGTCTAGTTCCAAACATATTAAAAAAATAGAATCAAGCCTTTAAGAGTTTTTCATGTTAGCAGTGAGCTGCAATGTGTGTGTTAGCAGGCTTTTGGAAGTGTTTCTTGGAGATAAAATTTGAATAATCTATGTGGTTTAATTTAAATAATTTATGCATAAAGCACTGCAGAGTTATAATTGTAATTATAGTGTTCAGCTCAGTAGCAACGAGGTACATTTGAAGTTGGATTCTGATTGTACTGTATATCTTATGCTCCAAATTTCATTTTGTTTTGAACAAATCCTTTGGACCACAAGAAGATGGCTCAGAGCTTCACAAAAATTCCTGAGTGAAGTTTTAGAGAGTTTCTTTGCTACACATTTTTTTATTATTATTTAAAGTCTGAAATCCAATCTTGCATGCTTCTGTGTCATAGTGATAAAGTAAAGGTGGCTGAAAAGTGCCCCTGGTCAGAGAGGAAGGACTTTTCTACTTTTCTCATGAAGGAGCAGCTGTTCCTATCAATAATTTCCTGAAGCAATAGGCCTGGAGTGTAAACAAAATTTTATACGGATGGCAGCAGAACAGATTACATTATTTCTGAATTTTTGCACTTCACTGTAGAGAATGGATTAACCCTGTGTGACATAAATTCAAATCTTAGTTCCTTGAAATGAATGAAAGGGTTAAAGTATTGTAAAGAGGAAAAAATTTCTACAGAATAGTGTAGTCAGAAGAGTGTCATTAACTCAGTTCAGTCAGAGACAACAGTGGCATTAGGAGCACTTCAGAAATGGCATATTGAAGCCTGAACAGACAAAAGGTTTGTTCCAACCACTCATAATAATACGATTTTTTTTTTTCCTGAACTTGTAACACATGCCCAGAGACAGATAAGAGGAAAATCCTGAATACAGCCATGCAGGATGCTGGACAAGTATGAGGGGAATGGACAACTGATACTTCTGTGCTTTTCCTAATTAAAGATGTACTGCTGGCATTGGAGATTGGTGGATCATTGTTACAATCTAGTAGGACATACTTGGTGTTTGCAGTAAGAACTAGATGGGTAAGTAATGCTCAATTTCAAACACTAACAATGAACCCAAAGGTCTCCAGATTTCAACATCCTGGAGCCATACTCCCAGAGGACAAGCAGCAGGCAACAGAGCACACCTGTGGATTCCACTGCTCCTGAGCAGGTCTGGCAAGAAGAACCCATCTTCAGCCAGGCTCCAGGCAGGAAGGCTCCAAAGGAGCTCCAAAGGCCGAATAAACAACTGTCAGATTTTCAGAGGTGAATGTTGAAAGGGCCCCTCAGTCTCAGGAAGAGGTAAAAGTTTATACCTTTATTTCTTTTCACAGACAATATGCTAGTCCATACCATCCTGCTGCTTGAAAAGCAGCTCTGGGAGGTACTGACATGATCACTGGTTAACCTCTTGGCCAGTTCTATATCTAGCTCTTTCTACTTTGTTCAGTATTAGGTGTGATGATGGATGATCACACTCATCTCTTACCCACCCACACCTATATGTGCAAGGACACTATGTCTTTCCAAAATATGGATTAATGAGTAGTCTGTAAGACCTTGTATCTTCAGAAGATTTCATGTGAAAGAGGCAAGCAAAGTTACCAAAGGAAAAAGCTTATGAGAAAGAGAAGAAGCTACATTTATTTCAGTAGCCTTCCTACAAGCATATTTGAAAGAGTTAGAAGTAGTTAAATCAGAAAGCTCCATAAGCTTAATATTTCAGTTGAAGAATTAAAGGTTCACAGATCTTTCAAGACAGGAAAGCAAGGTAAGTGCAAGTTCCTTCTATACTGCCATCATAACATGCTTCCAGCATACATTAATAAAGCTGTCATTATTCCAGCTAACCCCTAAGTTTCTAATCAGAAACTAAAACCCCCACTGATTTTATCTTCTCTTCAACACCTACACATCACTGTAATTTTGTTTTACAACTGCAAGACAAGCCATCTTCTGCATTAAATGAGTTCTTGCAATATTAAGTCTGAATCTGAGCTGGTAGGATCTTTCTTCTCCTTATTTTCCTGGGATGATGCAGAAAAGATATTTTAGGCATCTGGAAGAGACCAAAACCCCCCAAAGCCTCAACCACCAATCAAAAGCCTTAGAAAATGCTGAGCTCAAAACTCTTAAGGGTCACATCAACATGCCTTCAATACACCTCCAGAGATGGTGACTCCACCACTTCCCAGGCAGCCTGTTCTCCCATGGGACAGCCTGAGAACATTTCTTTTCCTGTCACTTGTTGCTCTGGAGAAGAGACTGACACCTGTCTTGCTACAGTATTCTCTATAACAACCCAACAGGGGGCTAAGGTCTTCCCTGAGGCTCCTTTATCCAGGATAAACTCCCTCAGCCGCTTCTCCTAAGAGAAGGAGTGCTCCAACCCTTACACCAGCTTCATTGCTCTCCTTTGGACACACTCCAGTATCTCAACATCTTTCTTGTAGTTAGGGGACCAAAAAGACAGTAATTCCAAATATGGCCTTACAATCACTGCTCTTGTGCTGCTGGCCACATTTTCTGTGGTGCAAGCCAGGATGCTGTTGGCTTTTTTGGCTACCTGGGCACACTGCAGGCTCATAGTCAGCCAGCTATAGACTCACAGCTCCAGGATGTCATGTTTAAGGAGAAAGCAGCTGCTAAATGTGGTCTGTTACTCCAAAATTAAAGTATTGCAAAGATCCAGACAATGAAACCAATATACTCTTATTCTTAAAATTGAATAAATTGAAGTTGATAGATACTGTGCTCTTGATCTGAGATAAGAAGCTTTATCAAAGCAGCCAGTTGGATAAACAAGCAATCTGCAATGTGTTAAAAAAGGGATTAAGCAGGTGAAACCTTCAGAAGACGTGCTTTGCTTGCTTAGTGGTCAGAATTACAGCTGCCATAAGCTTTACAGCTTCAAGCTTCTCTCAAGTCACTATGAACACACAAACCCACCCACCAGGTATTAGCCAGCCATTTCAAAAAATGCAGCTCAATTTATAGATCAATTTTCATTAGCACTGCACCTCCATGTTCAGTTTTGCTAAAGAAACCCAGCACCAGTCTGCAAACACTAGACCACTAATCTGTATTTCTTAGTGCCACATTGAGAAATACAGACTGCCAGAGGAAAAAAAAGGACCAAAAAATCCTGCTGCTTCAAACCCTGTAGTCCTCAGTTTGGCGTTCCAACTGATTTGCATCGTGTTTTTCTGGCAAAAGTTCAAGAATAAGAGATAGTAAATATCAGATTAGTGGGGAAAAATATTTGATTTTTTCCAGATGCCACTGTTTTAGTAGCAACATTGTACTTCTCTATTTCCCAGCATAGAAACAGTTAAGGTTTAGAATCTGAAGCTGAGGCAGAACAAGATAAGTTAAAAAATTGAGAGCAATTGTGTAAGATTTTGTACCACTTAAACTGAGTTGCTATTTAAGCTTACTTGAATTTTAAATCTGCCTTAAAACCAGTGTCTGGCAGGTCCAAATCATTATCCCTGATTAAAGAAAGCAAAATATTCCCTCTCAAGATAGACATATGGATGGATTGTTTGGAAAAAACCCATCCCATTAAAAAAATTCCCAAATCCCCAGTAATATGATGTGGAGCCTGAGACAACCTGGCTACCTTCCCTGCAGGAAGTCCAATATGGTGCTACTGACCCACAGAAGAGCTTGCATGCAGGGAAGAGCATGCAGAATAAACCTCTAGAACAAGATATGTGATGATAAACAGTACTACTCCAAACTCCATACTGGTTTTTTTTTTTTTTCCCACTCTGAAAACAACATTACTGTTTCAGCCTGTGATGGTGCAAGGATTCAGCTGTGACAATGTCCCTGCCAGTCCAAGCTGCCGAGGCCATTCAGCAATTTTACCCGGCTTCTGTGAAAGTGCCTGAAAGAATGTTCATGCTGTGATAAAAAACCAAAAAAAACCCCAACAAACCAACCACCAGAAAATACACCCAAACCTCCCAACCCTATCTGGCTTCACAGGGCACAACTACATTGACAAAATGAAATGTAAAATTAGGAAAAAAAAAAAAGGAAAGGGAGCATGAGTACAGATTCATGCTGGTACATGAAGTCAGACTGTCTGAAGCTCAGCTCAGAAGGATTATTTCATGGGAAATATTCAACTCATGGGAATATTTCTATTCACCTGACCTGCTGTATTACACACACCCAAGCTGGGGCAGGTGGGATACGACTAAAAAATGCCATAAATAGAAGGGTTCAGACTACCTGTAGCATGACTCCCAGAACAAAGCTCTTGTTTTTAATAGTGCATACACTCTGTTCATCCCACAGCAGGCAGCTGTTTCTTATAACTGATGGCTGAGGTGGCATCCACTGATGCCAATTTTCCAATCACTTTCCATACTTTCCTGTTTAACGAGGTGAGCTGCACAATGGCAGTTTATTTACCTGCTGGCAAACCTTCTCTTTGAAGGGTCACCACTCTTAATTATAGTGGCACCTGTGTACTGCTCTGCTTTTAAGCCTGTCAAGGTTTCCATTATAAACCCATTTCTAGATGTTTATTCTGCAATACCCTTCCAAGTCCACTGTAGGTTGCAGCATGGCTTGTAAGGTCTCAGCAAGTATTTTTCCTAAGTAATCGTGGTTCTCTTGGTTCATCGCAAATAACTCAGGAATGACTCTTTCTGCTGCTGCTTTGTGGGAAGCGTATACATGCCTTTTTTTTAAAGAAACAAACATTTCACAGACAGGAAAACCCTTAACAGAAAAGATACTCCTACAGTAAAGTATAATAATCTTACAAGAAATATTGGTCTGTACACCCAAACCCCAGTGCTCCACAATTTGCCATCTTAAATTCTTTGCATCTGTTGGAATGAATTGCTGTTCTACCTTGGCTCACCATCATTGCTATTTGATATTGACTTTTTATTTCCTTCTCCACTTATCTTGCCTATTATCACAGGCCTTTTGGCATTCTCTTTTTCCTGAAGGCAGGAGATGCTACTGCTGTTGAAGAGAGGGTACACTAAACCATGTAGATTACCTGCTTTATATTTCACATTGTGTGTAACACTGCAGATAAGAGAATGGAAGGCAGACTCTATATGTTCTCTTACCTGAAGCAGGAGAAAAAAGGTACCCAAAGAGAGAAAAATACCAAAGCTGTTCACTTCTGTTCAATCATAGTAACATACACATAAAGACTGGACCAGACTGTCACAGTGATCAAATGGTCCAAGAAGGAGAAATCCAGCAGAGAAACAATGAACACCAGCAGTAAGCAAGCGAGCAGACACTGGAAAGAGACTGATTTGTACAGTGCTACCTGTGGCTGAGAGAAAAGTGACATGTGAAAGGTACTCTTTTTTTTTGTGTGGGAACATAAACCAGGTTTCAAGGCTCACAGTTGCACTTGTCCATGACACACTGGAACCTTGCAGGACAGGAAGCAGTGAGACCACAAGCCCAGCTTGTTGCTATTTACACAACAGGTTCATAAACCCTTATTCAATTCTTAATATAACAAGCTGAGGCTGTTGAACTTCCTGTCTGAGGTACCAGCCTCTGACGCACACCAAAGCTTTTAAGATAATTCAAACCCAAACAATAAGTCCATGGAAGAAATCAGTGCTTTAGAATGGAATTCAGAGCTTCTGCTTTGGCATTAGGATGGCACCTGCTGTGACAAGAGATCCTTGCAAAAAGAGTTCCTGCAGCCAGAGTAATTGCTATGCACGTGTACGCAGCAGAAGTGGGAAGGGAAGAAAGTGTTTGTGTTAGCATTGATAGTTACACCTGGGGCACCCTGCTTTCCTTCCACAACCTTGCATGCTTCTGAAATGCAGAAGGATTTTTGTGTTTTCTAACCTGCTTCTAGTCATGCACTTTCAAATCCCTAATGATTCTCCATTTTGATCACAGATAAAGGTAGCAAAAGGGACCAGGTTGTGAAAGACACTGTGTATTCCTTAACACAGCTACACAAAACCTTTTGTGTTTGATGTGACCCTGTTTGAAAGAGTTATCCACTAGCTAGGAACAGAAATATTCTATCTTCAAAGTTTCTATCCTCTCCTGTATTCCTTTTGCTATGATCATCTGAATGACAGAACCTTGTTTTTGATCCCAAATGGGTAATTCAATAAATCATTGCCATTCAAGTAAGTGGAAGTACAACAGCAGATTTAGAATAACAATGACAAATAGATAAAACTTCTGGTCATAGACTGCCAAAGTTGTTCAAATCTAACTCTTCTTCCCATATAGGAAGAGGTCATTGTCTTCTGATGTGTAAACAAAGTTAAACTTCTCTTCTGTCCAGACCATAAATTTTATAACTTGAGAAGTGACTTAATTACCAATATAACTGTAAATTAAGCAGAAATCTAATTACTTATTGGACAGGTATTAGTTCCCCTTGGGCATTAGGAATCTATTTTTCTTCTTTGAATGCTGAATGTCTAAGTAGGAAATAAATAAAATCATTTTTGTTTTAATGAAAATCCCCCAAACTCCAAAAACCCTACAGAAATAATCATCTCTATGCATTACTTTTAGCTGCCCATCACAAATCATTACCATGAGTCTGAATGCCCCTTATGATGCCTGTTTAAGTGGATTTTTTAGTTTGGGTTTTGTCCATTTGTTGTGTGTGTGGTGGGTCTCTTAATTTGAGCTGTGGGGTTTTTTTTTTTTTTTGTTTGGGCGAGTTTTTTGTTAGTTTTTTCTTTGCTTGCTTGTTTGGTTTGTTTTTTTTTTTAAATTTCCTCTACATCCATGCAGTAACTAACACATTGCAATAATTTAGTAACCATGGATTTGTACATAAGGGAACCAATTTCATACAACCACAAATATTTAGCCATGTAAAGAACACAGGAAGTTCATACAGCTCTGATTTGAAAAAGCATGCACAAATGTGTGGATGCATGTAAGGGCCTAAACTGCAACTGCTTTTTCACTTTCAGTAGAGCACCAAAAATTAACAAAAGTATTTTTTCCATGATAAAAATGCCACAGAAACTATTTACCATACAAATTTTTTTTTTTTTTTTTTTTTTTAGAATATCCTCTCATCAAAAGTGACACTGAAATTAACAGAGAATAAACAGTTTTTGACCTCCTTATTTCAGATTTGCAACCCAGAAGGAAAGCTGTATCTTCCCTTGAACTGACTTTAGCTCTGCAATCCCCTGCAAAACTAAATTTCATGTCAAGAATGAGATGGGAGATGATTAATACCAAATCTGAAATCTGGCTAGGAAAAGTAGCCAAAAATAAAAAACGTAAAATACCCTAAAGGACTGATACACTGCAATAAATTTGTTTTGCTCTTCACTTTGAGGTCCTGCGATGCAGGATTTCCAAGTGTGACAAGATAATGAAAAAGTTATATGACACCCACTACCATCCTTTTTACTACTTTAGATAAAAAGCACTCCTTTCTTTTTCCCCTAGGACTGCCTGAGACACAAAGTGCCTGTCTTTAATTTGATGCCACCATCATCAAGCTTTCAACAGCCTTGACAGGCTCAGGGCTCTCTCTTTGCCCCACATCTCTCCAGAAATTACTGTAGCACCATAAACTACAAATCCCTTTTAAAGGTGACCTCCAAAAGCAATAAATGGACTTATTCCCTTTTGTTACTGATTAAGAGGTAAAGACAAAAATCAGAAATTCAGAGTTGGATATTCTGGTTAATATTTGGGGTTTTTTTAGTGTTCGGTTATTTTGGCTGTTACATTTATTTCCCACTAACTTTATCTTCCCTAATTTTCCCATGTAACTCCCACATGGCTTTTTCCTAACTTTCTAAGCCAAATTCAATTGCCATAAAATGGCAATGAGTTGCAGCAAATAAGTTATATTTCCAGGCACAATTAGGGATATGTACGCAAACATGAGACACAAACCCAGTCAGACCCTCAACCTTTCCTCCTCTTCTTTGCATTTTAGGGCTAAAACAAGAACTAATCACCACTGAGAAAAATTGCCCATTATTTTCTTCAGTCTAGGTATCTTTGGATGAGACCAGGGACACCTCACACTGACACAATGAGGTGATTGTTCTCAGCTGTCCAAGAGCAGGACTGTACACATTGGGGTCTCAGTGGCTGAAATTCAGGGCTTGCTGCATTCAGGTGGACTGATACCAATCAGGTGTCAGAGAAAAAAGGGTTCTGAACTGCAGTGACTGAGATTTCTTCCAGCTCTGTCTGGAAAAAGGAAGAATGAACAAAGACCATCTCAAAACCTCTGGTTGCTGGAGACAATGGATTGCATTTTGGATTTACATCCATAGGCCAACCACCCACTGGCATCACAGCCTTCAAACCTGGCTCTGATAGACAAACTCAAAAGCTGCAGTACTCTCAGTGGAGAGTAGGAGTAGAGGGAACTCCCCAGGTCCCCAGCAGGACAGAAGGCACCCTTACTTTCTTCATATGGCACATCCTACTGCATCTCTATTTGACCACACTTATCAGAAGCCTCTGTGATTGTTGTAAATTTTCCCCTACTTACAATCAATACTTGCACATTTCTGGTATCATACATTCTTCAGCATCAATATCCTTTTTGAAAGTCATCTGAATAACATTCAACAGTTAAAAATAACACTTAACCTTTGTGCCAGGGGCAATATTTCATTTTAGCAATTCAGAATTGTAATAAATCAATTAATCAATTAGCCCACAGAGTATTTTTCCTGGTTTATGTATTCAATTGACTTTTTTACATATATTATATAAGAAACAGATAATATGATTATTTCTTTGAGAAATGTGTGAACTGCAACAACAGCCAACTTAAAAAAGCTAAGAAACACCAGGTGAGTGCATTTAGAAGCAAGCAGTGTCTGTCCTGCATGCACTTTTTCTTAAACAATTACTATTTCATTAATTCACAAATTTCCTAGTAAGGAAGAAAGTGAATACAATTCTTTATCACTGACCAGAATATACCAAAAGTTTTTTTGAAGTAAAGAACTTAATACTTTGCTGGTAATTAAGACAGATTTGTTAGTGTTGTATGTACATATGTTCAATACCTTGTTTACATATTACAGTGGCAGTTGATACCCTGAATGCTATTTTTCTGATATTACCACTCATCACTCTAATGTCAGAGTTGACTGTAATATCTACATGCTTGTACCAACTCATGTTATAAAAGAGATGTTGAAGATTCCAGAAAGCAAACCAGAAAAACAGGTAAGATTCTTAATTCTTTTATCTTATAGTTAAATAAAAGAAATTACTATATCCTGAGAATGAAGGTTTCAGTTTACCTTTCACTATACCTTGCAGACCAGTGCCATTTTAAAAACAATTTTTTCCATATGCTTTACAATACAATCAAATGCTGTGAGGAATTGACTGCAGTTTTCCTATTGACTTCAAAGGTGAACCAAGTCCCATAATTACTTGTAATGGGGGTATCTTGAATCCTTCAGTATGGGGACATTGACATGTACAACACAGAAATACTAGTAAAAACAGAGCCATTTTAGAGTTGTTACAATTTGAAGAATTGGAGCAAGTGTGATCTCCACTGTTAACTCTGCCATTGTGTTCCCAAAAAAACCCTTAAAAAGGTAACAGCATCTTATAGTCCCTCACTCGGGCCTTGTAGGAATTGCACCAACAGTGAATCCTTCCCTACGTTTTTTCTTTCCTCTAAAGAAATTGCATTTCACCATCACCATTTTGGGTGCATTTGCAACAAGTAAACTGAGTCTTGGAAGTGTCTGAAGAGCCTTGCTGGCCCCTAGAGCTTTATTTGTATCGTGTTTACTATTAGTTATGCTTTCCAGAGAAAAAGAAAAAACAAAACACAGGACACTCACCAGCTGCAGCAGGTCCCTGCCGGTGCCACCGCACTCTCCTTTTTTCCTGCTGGCCTCTTGTCACTGGAGATGCTTCAACCAGCTGGGACAGTGACCCAGGCCACGTGGCAGCTCCCTCTGGAAACGCTGTTTCCCCTCAGTCTACCATCTTGCTGCTTTTTCCACACCTTTCCTCGAGGCTTTCTTTTCCCGCCTAAACCTCAGCACTCCTTTCCCTCCAGGCCCCTCACACGCTCACCCTCACGTGAGGGGGCTCACACGGCCCAGGAATTGCACACATTCCTCTGAGCCCCAGCTCCCTGCTGCTCCAGGGGCTCCCCAATATAGGCACACAGCCTGTGGTGATTGGGAGTGGGGCTGTGGCCCATCCTCATCCCCAATGGGTGCAGCTGTGTGGGACAGGTGAGCAGCATTGGAGGTAACGAGCCATGGAGTGCTGAGGGGCACAGACCAATCACCCAAGGGAACACAGGACACACAGGTGCAGTGCATCAACATGAGAGGTGTGAAAGGTTGTAATGAGGAACAATAAAGTCCTGATGCTTGAAGCCTTCTTTGCTGTCTGTCGTACCTCCACTGTCACCCCAAAAATCACACAGAAGGGTTAACCACTGCCTGCTTGCTGATGGTTTAATGCTGCCCCCCCCAAAATGCTGCCCTGCTCGCTCGGACTGCCCGGCTGAGGGGCTGGCGCCTCAGGCTAGAAGGGACTGACCCAATTTTGGCAGAAGGGCATCACAGCTCCCTGAGCTGCACATACTGAGGGCTGTTTGTAGTATTGATAAATGGCCTTCTCATGGCTGGAGAAGATACAGTGGGAGAAAAAGACCAAAACCCACATCAGACACTAATTGTGTTTGCCCAAGGAGATGTGCTGTCATTCCCTGGCAGGCCTCTCTGCACCTCACAAATCTGGGCTAATTTCAAGCATCTGACAGATGCAGAAATCTAAAAAAGTGTAGCGTTCCCACAAGCATCTGGGGGTTGGAGCGTTTTTTCACCTTTTGGCTACAGCAGCATGCTTATAACATAAACCAGCTATTGCATGTTGAGTGACAGTCCCTCAGACAGTGAGGCCATATACAGGGAAAGAGGCAGAGCACCATCGCTCTCTCTGTGGGAGGTCCTTGGGACAAAGCCCCCTTCTTCACCTCAAACCAGAGTTAGCAATTTAACAGGAGAAATAACTCGTTCACTTATTCAGAATTTTACAAAAGCACTTTTTCATCTTGAAAAAAAGCCTTAGGGAGTTGGTGTATTTGCGTGGAAAGGTACTGTCATGGAAGGGTGATGCCTATAGCATGGAAGCAAGAATGCTGCTGTCTCCCTGGGTGTATGGCAGCTTTCTGGAAAAAGACTCAAAATGTCTGTGAGACAGACACGCTGTCAAGTCTATTTTAACAGCGAGAGGGCCAAAACCTACAATTAATTTACAGGGTGCCCTTGGCGAAAAATATTTGCCTTCAAGATTTAGAGTAAGCACTGGGAGTCTGGTTAGCAGGGCCTGAATATTTTGCTGACTCATAGTATATATAATGAAAGCTTAATAAAATGGAATATATCTAGTTCATGAAGTCTCTTGATACTGTGTTGTAATTTAGTCCACCAACAGCCTTTATTTAAAGTTGGATTCCATGAGCCTGTTATAATGAGCTAAAAAGTGCACGGATAAGCATTTATTGCTGAAAATGTGGCTCCCTATCAATATATACTTTGCACAGCCTGTATATCTTAATTGAATTGAAATGAGCATGGGACCCTAGGGTTTTTTAGGTCTAGCGAGGCATTAAATACTCCAAAAGCACAATAAAAATGAAAAAAACCTCTACTTCTACAAACTATTGAATCTCATTGCTCCAGCTGTGGGCAAAACACTCCTACTACCTGGGAAAAACACAAAAAAGCATTGCTTGAAGCTCTTCATGGTCTAGATCTGTAGCCTTCATACCTTCATAATCTTATTTATCTTCTGCCTTTTGATGCATCCATCCTTCTAAGTATTCCTATCTCTTCTTCAAGTTGCCTTACATGTGCTCATATTTTTTCCTTATTTTCTTTTTGAAGCCTCTCACTCCAGGAATACTCCTGCGTTGGTTAGAAAAAACCCACGGTTTTTTCTAACTAAAACCCCCACAGGGACAAACCATTGCCCTCTCTATTCAGATGGGGTTCTGTTTTACTTATTTCTAAGGAAGTCTGTCTCTGTTGGAGTTAAGGTCATGTAGACACATCCTGTAAAATTTTTGAATAGTCTGGGTTATATACATTGCTGCATATATCAGCATGAAAATGAAGAGTCCCTGTTCTGTGTATTAAATACACAACAGGTTGAAGCTGATGTGACGAATGATCTAACTCAAAGTAAACAGTGGGAGAAAAAATCCTTTTCCAAAGTTGACATTTTAAAAGCTTAATAACTGTTAATTCTAAAATCTGTTCTTATTTATTATCATGCTTCCTTCCTACCATATACCAGAGCAATCCTGAATGCTCTAAACAAAGCACTGATCAACATATTTTAAAATGAAATTTAGAGACGCCAAAGGGTAAGGCACTTAGAAGAAAGATCTGAGGTCTTGGATGCTTACCCAAATTGAGCTGAGTCTCTGAATATTTCTGCTTGGGAATCACTCTTGGATGATACTATTTACATTGTCACAGAGGGAGTATTACTGATCACCTTCCACCACCACGACTGTTACAGTGTCAATCAAAAACAAGCAGCTTGCTAACATTCAGACTCCAGCTGTACAAATGTTCTCTTTTTGGGGCTCATTAGTTTGCTCCTGCTGGCATCTTTTCAGCCAGAAAAAAAGCCCTCATGTACATTCAGTACAAACAAGATGGTATGAAAATATTTTGCATAAACTTGAATTCTAACTAACTAAAGATGGTCTTTCTTAAAAAATAATCAGAAGAACTCATTTAGACATTAGAACTACAAGTGACACACTGTTAGGATGTATGGTTTTTACACTGTATTGTGATATCTGAAGCAAAGTTCACTGGTAGTGGGTAAAAATGCCCAGACTATGCAATAGACTTGAAATCAAAGACTGAAAGATTTCCTTATGACAGAAGGAGTTGTTACTCACAAATTAAGTTATGTTAATTCAAATGCTAAGCAGAATACTTTGATGGATTGCAGAACTGGACAAAGAAAAGAATGTCTACAACTGTTAAGAATTGCTAAATTAATTTCATCTGTAAGGAGAAGAATATTGATTTAATTTATCTCATCCAGTTGGTAGTGTGACTGAAGAATAACTCAAATTCGGTGGCACCAGCTGCACATGGTGGTGATGCACATGATGATGACACTGTAGCAAAGGATGGCGAGAAAAGGTGTTTCAAGAGTGATAAACAGTTTCATCAGAAGAGCTCAAACCCAGTCTGTCTTCAAGAGAAAGCAAAGCACAATCTGTGGATTCTACTGCTCCTAAAAGTTATGATAACTTTTGTAACATCTGTGGGTTTTAAGCTATGGTTGATTTTTCAT
Source organism: Hypocryptadius cinnamomeus (assembly GCA_013400635.1). Taxonomy (NCBI): domain Eukaryota; kingdom Metazoa; phylum Chordata; class Aves; order Passeriformes; family Zosteropidae; genus Hypocryptadius; species Hypocryptadius cinnamomeus. Next base: position 25,368 of record VYZP01027165.1, read on the forward strand.
GTACCTGCACATAACTAGAACACATAGACCAAAACAGTGATGACATGGGATGTTGATCTGCTGGTATAAATCAGGAGAAACTATATAATAACAAAGGAACTAACAAAGTTATAATTAAGTGATGAATCAGTTAATAGGTCAAGAAATTGTTTACACAGCTCAGCAATATGTGCTTGATTCAACATCATATTGAAGTAAATTTAAATATACCTGAATAGCATCAGTAAATTTTGGATTAAGCTCCTTTTCCATATATTTCAATGTTGCTTTAAGAATCTTTTGTACTTCTTGAATTTGAGGTTTTGAGGAGTGTTTTTTTCCTGATCTTTCTTAAAGTAAAATATTGTCTTATTTTTTCCACCTAAGACTCAGTGTGTGACAGCTTAAGCATGTGAACTGCCACCTTTAAGTTAATGAGATGATCTGCGTGCTAAAGCTCTACATTTTTGTAAACTGTAACTTGAAATAAAAATTCAGATATCACGATGAATGACAAGAAATTAATTCCGATGTTCATCACAGTTGATACAATTCTAAATAGTTGTGGTTCTAAAAAATCTGATCTCATCAACATATCCTGCTGAAGCTGAAATTTCTTTGATTGTCTCAGCTTCATTTCAGTTAAGGATATGCAAGAAACCCAAGACTCGCTGTATTTCTTGTAATCAAAGAAGCTTTATTTCACACCCTATTTACATATCAGATCTCTGAAGTAAAACATTAGAGACTATTTTATTTAGAATTATTTTGCTATAAAGGCAACCAGTCCAGTTCATCAGAATATGAATAAGTGCAAATGGAAAAGAAGCAGGATTGACTACAAAATGTAGTCAATGGTTGCCAAACAAACAGGCATGTGAGGAATGAAGCAGACAATAATCATTTAAGGAAATCCTGAACACATTAAAATATATCTAAAATCTGAATGTTTTTTTCTGTCTTGTCTGTTTTGAAACAGTCTCTTAGAAAAAAAATTCCAGGGCTTTGTGTTGGAATCAGTATTTTCAAATGAGTAAATATGAGGTAAATATAAGAATTCAAACCAAAGTATGAGGAATTTAGTCTCTACCATGTCAACAGGATTGAAACAAATCGATCTGTAAAGCCTGATGGGAGCACCAGGTTCTCTCCAGAAACATGGACTTACCTTAAAACATTTGCTTACATTCATGTCCAATGTGTTGTTTCTTTTTTTTGCCACCAGCAGCAAAAACCTTTCATGCACTTTCTATCTCCTTGTGGATTTATACTGTGTTCTTCTCACATAGGTTTATATTTCACATTGCAAATTTTGTTTATGTAGTTGTGAATCTCAGGCAAAGTCTTCTTGTCCAGTATACACACAGAAGGTAACACTTTTTTGGATTAATTTTCAGAGATTCAGAGTATCACTGAGCCTCAATGAAGTAAAATATATTAGTCAGGCTAAGAAAGTAACAAGATTTGTGCCTAACCTGAGACATAACTTCAGCGTGAGAGAGCATTATGCCTTGTGCAATAGATTATTGGGGAAAGTCTTGCTGAGAGGATGGTCCCTTCTCTGGGATCCCATATCTTAAATCTCCTTTTCAAGCAGAAGTTCACACTGATATGTCTCAGAATCTAATCATGGTACCAAGACTTCTTTTGCTCTTTAAGTGTATTTTTACTCTAAACCAATGCTAATAACAAAGGAAGTGGCAAAAGAAATATGAAAAGTATTGTATTGTTTAAGGCACAAAACAGAGATCTTATGTTTAGGGTCTCATCATGTAAACTATCAGCAAATATCCTCTGACTCTTGTAATAGCAGTTTGGAAATAGCTTGGGTGCTCTTAATATTTATAATCTGCAGTGTTTTGCATTTCTTACAAAACTTCTAATTGCTTGATCTGCATCTGTAATCAGTGTCAAAAAACCAAATAATCCCTGGTTTTGGTGCAAGTGTTTTACAGCTCTTCCTACATCATGAATCAAATGACAAGACAATCAGCTCAGCTTGATGTTGGAGCTGGAATCCTGTCACTGTACCTGACTAAGATATTAAATCTTACTCTAATATTTTTAAAAATGCTAAGTAATTTAAATAATTGTCATTAAAAAATAAAATATACAAAGCATAGGAAGAATGAGAGAACTGAAAAAAATAGAAGAATAAACAAGAGGGAGAGCCAAAGTTAAGGCAAAGTGTCTTACTGGTGTATTTTGCCAAAGGCCAGAAAAGCAGTTTCCATGCAAAGTCCTGTTTTCCTGTTATTCAGAGTCGTGGCTGAAGTCAAACCACCATGACAGCTGAGCAAACTCCACTTTTAAACCTGGTATTTTGCACGTTCACTTGGCATTTGAGCTCCATGAGGTTCCTCTTGCACAAAGCAATTTTCTCTGGAATGATAGAAGTCTCATAAAGGTCAATTCTTATCTTCCTAAGTGTCACTAGGCCAGAGCTAAAACCTCTAAGTTAAAGCTGACAAAGTTAGCAAAGCTAAAATGCCATTTACTGCTCTCTTGTTGACCACCTCTCAAGAAAATATGAAGAGACTTAATATGTGCCAGAAGGATCCTGATTATGTCTGTGGGAAAATCCTTCTCTTCCTTTCTCCTAAAGTGTCTTTACTCCTAGAAATGTGAAGAATAACAGAAAACAAAAAGAGCCCAAGTGCATTCTTATATTCCAACTATTTTACGAGGTGCCATCATTTGATTAGTCTCTCAATTTATTGAAAGAACCAAAGGAATTCATAGCTTTCAATGGCATTTTAATCCTGTGTTTTAAAGCATCATTCTGTAGCTTGCTGTTTGTGTTTTCCATGACACTGAAGTCTGTACTTGTAGTTAATTTTCAGCTTGGCTGATTGACTTTTGATGCTCCTGCTGAAAGTGCCTGTGGTGCTGCATCCTTCTGGGAGATCAACTATAGTGACTGTTTATTTCATCTCTATTATCACACCACTCTGCATATATTATCTTATAGATATCTGCAGCACTTCTGTTACAGTTTACTGAACTGCTTATCCTGGAAAAGTCAAAGTCACAGGGAAGAAGTACTTATTCAGACAATGCATGTTAATTCAACAATGAGAGTCTCTGATTGACACAGCAGGACTGAGTTCTTGTGAATACTCTGCATTCTGAAGCCGAGTGACATTGGAGTGCTGATTAAATCAGGAAAAAAATCCTCTGTTGCCTTGCTAAACAGGACCTGGGCAGTCAGCCTGCAGCTGCCATCCAGCTGAACTTGCCAGATTTTGGCAAGAGATAGAGCTGGCTAAAGAAAGTTTCTCAAGCCTATGCAAGAGTAATTTCCTTTCCATCTGCCATTATGGAACATGGTTTGATTTACTCAGCCAGAAAATCTTGTCAGTTCCTGGAAAAATGATGCCTTCGTAGTATCACTTGACCTAGGGTCTTCTGATGCCATTAGCAGCACAGTTTTTAGGAGCTTTTAGTCCATCCACTTCCCTCAAAGGTGACACCACACTATAATTTTAGTGCTGCTAGTTGTCCAGGGTAGAAGGAAAAAATCCAGCGTAGTTATGCATTGTCTTATAGTTATGTATTGGCTGCGATGCTAATCTGAGACTCTAGTTTGAGTAACAAAATTCACAGCTTCATAGGATATCCAGTTTGGACAGAA
>VYZP01027168.1:1292-34008 GCA_013400635.1 Hypocryptadius cinnamomeus
AAAAATTGATGTTTTTTCCCACAGAAATTAGAAAATTGTAGAAACTCAGCATTTCTGTGTAAGGATGAAACTTCACTTCCTTTAGTAGAATTGAAGGGTTTAGGTTTTTCCTTTTTTTAACACAGAGGTGGTTTTTGATGTTAAATGACTCTCCAAGGACTTAATTCTCAGCAAGAAAAACATTCTGAACTGTCTTTACAGCATGCTTTTTGAAGTATCAACAATTACTGTTATAATTGAACTACTGGCATCACTCTGAGGTCCTGTCCTGCAGCTGCTTTTAAAAATCTTTTAAAAAACACCCCAGTCTCAGAGAAAAGAGTTGTTCTTGGCAAACAATTTCGAAAAAAATACAAGAAACTTAAAGATAGCAGATTATTCCATGAACACGCTCATATCCAACTGTTCATAACAGATCATATGCAACTGAGTCCCTAATAAAAGTTCTTAGACCTGACTTTGACATGATATAGAAAAAATAGTGATATAAAAGCTGCCCTAGAAATGAGCCAGCAAGGATTTGCATTCAAATGTAAGCCAGACAAAAATACAGGGTAACATCCTGTAGCTGACAGTCAGAGGACAAATAGAGTAGAAATGCTTCACTCAACCATGTCCCAAGTTTCCTTTTATCCCTAGAAACATATCTAGCTGTATGCCTAGATAACATAATATTACTCATCAACTGAGATGAAAATGAGAATGAAAATGAAACCAAGGTTTAAAACAGATTGTATTTTAAGATTACTGAGATGAGTTCCCTGAAAGTATGCAGAGATGGATGCCTCATGATGCTTACCCACATTCAGGTGAGGGGTTGGTGGCAATCCCACAGAACAAGCAGCCTGACCTACTATTCTCTTGCTGAAGAAGAGGAATGGGACATCCAGAGATTTAAGACACTGAGCCCACCCAGGCCACTCTGCATGCCACCACAAGGACTTGCAGGTCTGACTTCAGTGGGGCTGGAGCTATGGAGGCTTCAACAGCCGTACATGAAAGCCCTTTGATGTTGGCTGGCTCAGTCAACCCAGGCCTCAGTTCTCACAAGCATTTATGTAATCAAAATCACTGAATGGCATGTTCAGAGGTCTGTGTAAACTAAACATCTACAAAATCTGAGCCTGAGGATCTGAAAACCTAACAAAACTCTAACTAGGCAAGTACTGGAGCTCTGGCCAAAAGAATTAAATGCGTGTTCTCAAGCAAGCACAGTTCTTATTAACACGAGTGCAGGATTTGGTATGCACAACATATAGATCTAGGGAAGGTGCATGATCAAGAAAGAGAGAGAAACTCCAGAATATTCAACTGGCATGCAAAAGACTTTGGAAGAAGTGCTCTACCTATTACAGAGGACTCTCAAGTCTCACAAACTATCATTTATTTCCTCTTAGAGATCCAAAACCCAAACTGTAGCCTTTGGATAACTGAAGTTCAAAACAATGTGCTACATACACTGGATGTTTGGCAAAGTAAGTGAAAACAAGACTGAATAAATCACAGGACCAGCAAAGTGGAAGCAGGTGTGTAAAAAAAAATGTTCACATATGGTTGGATGTATTGTTACATACTTGCATTACAAATCTTCACTAACCTGTGGATGCCCTATTCCTGGAAGTGTTCAAGGCCAGGTGGGATGGGGCTCTGAGGAACCTGATCTAGTGAGTGGCATCCCTGTCCATGGCAAAGGGGGCTGGAACTAGATATTTAAGTCCCTTCCAACTCTAACCATTCTATGATTCTGTGATTCATTAAAGTCTGTTATGCTTTATTAGTACTGGGCTTATTGCACAAAAATAGATGAGGAAATTCCTTCCAAAATTACCCATTTCTGTTCATACTGGTTTATTCCATTAGAGTGAAAAATGACCCTACACAAAATGCATGCTAGTATAAACAGCTAAATAAAACCAATTACAAGCAGGATAGGAATTTATTGTAAGGTATACACCTTCAAAGCAAACCTTTAACTTTCAAGAATGCATCCTGACAAACTTCTTAATCTCCAGAAAGATGATTTTTAAAAAAATTTTAAAAATAAACTTTTTCATGTGTGATCCTCCCCTCCCCCCCATCCCCAATTAAATAACAGACAATCAACCAAAATATTTCTTAAAATACAGTACGTTTCAAAGAAAACAGCAGGTGGTTTACTATACCAACCTGACCATGTTTCTAACTAATTCTTTCTTGTGGTTTCATTTAGTCCAGCCTTTGACTATAATTAGTAGAAAATACACAGTCTTTCCTCATTCAGAAAAAAAAAAAAAAAAAAAAAGGGGGAAAAAACCCAACACAGCTTTATCCCACAAATACAGCCTGAAGTGTCATACTGTATAGGCATTCCAGGGACATTGATATCAATATCTAACTTCTAACTCTCTCTATATATGAATAACCTATAATTAATGCCAAACACTGAAAAACATGCCAAGAATAACTAAGGATCACACTGTGGGAAACACAGAGCTTTCTAACATACTAATTATTAATCTAATATTTGAAAACATTTTCTACAAGGACATGCACAGATTTGATACTCACTCATTCAACTGTGTCATGGAGTATATTTGCATTTAAAATCAGTCAGATCTCTTACACAGACATCTGGACATGTCTTGTTTGAAGAAATAAAAGAGAACCTAGAAGAGCTATTTTAAAATTATAGTGAAGAATGACACAGGGTCTTAGTTAGAAATTAGAACTCAAAATAAAAAGGAAAAAAGGTGAAAAAGAACACGCTCATGTTTATACAGGATGTAAGTGTACTGAACTGCCCTGACCAATTTTTTTAATTTCTGCTGACATTTTTCCAATCGGGTGTCACTGGCAGTGCACTTAGACAGTTTCATCCCCTCTCAGAAAGGCTTGTTTCAGTCAAAACTCCTGATTATTTACTAGTATGTTGAGTCCAAAACAGAAAAATCTGTGAATTCTTGTATTGATGCTTCGCACCACTCTTGAGGTGTCTGAAAACAGGGCTGGTTCCTTCTAGTTGTGAAGTGTAGATTGAGATACAGCTGGGGGGGGCAGCAGTGAAAATTACTGCCACCAAACTCAGCAGTGGTGATGCTGTCACACGTCTCTACATAGCAGCATTTCTGGATTTTCCAGGACAAGACATCCTCTAACCCTTCTGCAAACTGTCAATACTGGAGCAACCTCAGAAAGAAGTCAGAGGGACAATTACCCCTTGCCTTACACCACATCTGGGTCTGGAGCTGAGTTTCACCTTGTTTTGCACTGACAGTATTTCACCATTACCTACAGGCATCTCAGCAGTCACTGTGGTACATACAAGGCAGGAGAAAACAGAATCCTCCAGGTCTGAATGTAGTTCCTCTCATATGTTCACACACACTTCCACCTGCCCAATTGCAAGTAAAAGGTACATGTTGGCACTAAAAAGAAGAATGGAAGTACCGACTGAGTATTACCACTGAAAAATGCCCCTGCTGTGTTTAACCTCCAAACCCTTCTGATGCTGTCACTGCAGTCTAAGGTTTCAATAGCATTTGTATGAGACTGCACTGAAGGGTCAGGGCAAGCTGGCATCGCCAGCCACAGACCCATGGTGTGTACAAAGCCAAAGGCAATGCTATGAACCAACCCTTAGCAAAGCAGCCCCCTATGTGGGGACTTTGCTGGTGTGCTAAATGGAAGGGCATATTTCACTTACTGTCCTGGGAGGCTCAACATGCCACTGTCCTGGCTAGACAGAAGGTTGGGCACAATTTCTGACCCATGATTTTCTGCAGCAATAGAAAAAGAAATTCTGTCACACACAAGAGGTGGACACACTTAAATCTTGTAGGACAGACAAACATGTTGCTCCTTGCGTCATCTACACTATGGACAGGATGATCTTTCTACAGTTGCCTTTTAAAATGTGACCATTTCATTAGAGCAGAAATGCAAGTACTGAAATGTTGCCTGTGATGAAGCATGAATGCTGGAACTTCTGTAACTGTTTCTCTTTGTAGCCATGTAACTGCCCACGTCCACAGAAAAAATGGCACAGAAACAAAGCACTCAAAGGCTTTACAAAACACAGGACGTCTGAGAAGTCTGAGCAACCCAAATTACATTTGCAAAGAGCAAGCTCCACAGTTTTGTAAGGCTCAGCAGCAGCATGAGACCAAACTGAACAGCTCAGTTCCCCCTTTAAATGTGTTTTATGAAACTGCTTTTAGACCAGTTAAAAAACATGTCCTTCAGTTTGGTCCTCAGAGATGGAAGTGTGTCCACCTTTATTTAAACCAGGTTTCATTTCAAGCTGCACCATAGCACACTGCAGAGGAGTCTATTCCTGTGGTTGCTAAAGCAAGCAAAATGCTGAGGGACATGAAGAGAAATTTAGGCTACTTGCTGTCTGCCAGACTGGAACAACTAGACTTAGGAATACTTCTAAAAGAGATACAAACAAAAATAAAGCCCCTCACAGCATTTTAAAAGGCCTGTGTTTAGAATAGCTGTGCAATACAGGGATAAATCTGCCAAAGACAAAAAGGGAAGAAATTAAAATCTCTTGGCTGTACAGTTTTGAAAGATTATAGATAGGGAAAAGGCAGTCAAAAGATGTCTCTCTGGAGCACAGCTGTGCAAGTTAAACATTTCATAGCTAAGAGCACTGTATTTGGTAACTAGCCTTTTTTTTTTTTTTTTTTTTTTTTTTATATGAAGGGTTTTGNNNNTTTTTTTTTTTTTTTTTTTAATGTAAAGCTTCTGGTTGTTCTCATCCAGAGTCCAGTCCTACAGACGAGGCAAGATGGACAGTGCGGAGCAAGGGGAAGGAGAGCAGCCTCTGGGACAAATACACCATTTGGCAGGCAGGATTGGCTCTGTGCCAGTAACTAGAAGTGATACTTGAGCCAACCATGTGAAGACACAAGACATGCAGAAGAAACCCACTCTGACATTGCTCTCCAGAGCAGATCACTCAGGCCAGTGGCAACAGGTGAGAGCATGGGAAAATACCTTGCCACTAGGCAGATGGTGCTTGGTGAGACTGACCTGCTCACCTGGGTGGCTGCAAATGCTTATCACTCAAACATAGTGCAAATCTGAACCAAAACCACCACTGGGCAGCATCCAATGATGGGGCTGTATTTAGTAGCTTCATGCTTTACAACCAGTTCACTTCCTTTACCTATGGAATATTTGTGAAGCCAGTAATGTACAAAGTCTATGGCACCAGCAGTTAACATTAGGAAAAGACTGATTTAAGAAATGAATGTAATTAAAAGGCTACCAAAAACCCCAAAACACAGATATATATTTAAATGAATGTCCATAAAAAAGACAAGTGGCGATGTCTAAATTTAATGCCTAAATGTCTAAACCACTGCACTTAGCTTCTCAGTGAAGCAGAGAAGTGCTGTCACCTGACTCTGCTTTAACAAATGCTTCCATAGAAAGTTAAAGACTAACTTTAAAAATCTATATTAAGAAATACACTCTTAACCCAGATGTTTAAATCAAATACTCACTGCCAGTTTCAGCAAAGGTCACATGTGCCTGTAACTTTCTTAATTCTTCCTCATAGCATCTGACTGCTATGATTTGTAGCCAACATTTGTAGTAGTTTTACCATTCGGCATAAAAGCATGCAGAAATGTGTGAGCCATCTAGATCCATCCAGAGGGACTGGTAGAAGGTATTGTGAAGGTTTCCAGCATGGTTCAATTTCATCAGCTTCCTTCAGCCCCTGCACATGGTGCTGCCGTGCATGTCACTGCCAAGTGGCATTCCCAGTTGACAGTCATATGCCAGATCCTGAGTGATGCACAGTAAGGGCACTCACTTGACCTTCCTTGTACCTTTGCATTAATGGCACACTAAATTCCTTTGCACTAAGGTCAACAAACAAGATGTAACTCACTAGTGTGATAGTTTGCAGAGTTTTGAAAGCAGAGGGGATTTTGGTCAGGTGCAAGAGCTGGAACAGCATGTGTTCTCCTAGCTATGCATCATAGAGGGAGAGTTGGGAGCTGTCTTGGTGAGCCTGGCATGCATAGATGCCTGCAAAATTAAATTCACAATCCTTTTAAAGCATTCCAAACCACCCTTATGACAGAAAAATCAAGATTGCCCTTTATGGCAGTTTCTAGAAAACATACTTTGTTAACTGTGAAACATAAGCTGGCAACCAGACTGGCCAAGGGTTTTATTTACAGCAGGAGATCCTGAAAAGCTGTTCTCTCCAGCAGTCTCAGACTTCCCACTCACAGCCCACTCAATCCCCAGCATGCACATCAGCAACCTTTATGAACTCAAAACAAAACAGAATAAAACAGGATTTTGTCAGAACAAACACTGTCTTGCTAGAACTGTCCACCCAGTTACTCTGTACTCCTCTAGCATAACAAGCAAATGCATCCCGTAAGAAAGAGCAAAATAACTTTGTGCCAGCAAAATGCAGGCATATTGTTTTGCATGGACAAACCCAGTGGCTTAAATGCTGCAAGTGCAGTAGAGTGCATAAGGTTCACATGCACAACACACATCAAGCTGCATTTCTTGATGAGCATCAGGCAGCACCAGGTAGCCCTTGCATTGCCCATTTTTAATTTTTGCTGTTTAGCTGTAGCCCCTTTCTCCTGAAGATATCACTAAGACACCTGCCTCGAAAAGACACTGTTGAATATTGCTCTCTCCTCTTACTAGGAAGATATATTGCTTTAACCCTGTCTGTGGGAAAGTGTTTTTTGTGTCTCATTTCCACCACAGGGGTAGCTGCATAAACAGTGAACAGAATCAAGACAGACTATTGCAAACTGCACCATTCCAGAGGAAACCGTAGCATCCTGTCCAGAGAATCTGATTCAAAATTTGTTTTTCTCTTGAGAGATTTATACCAAAAAGGAAACACCAGTCCTGAGCCACATGGATTTTGAGGAAAACTCAGTTTTAACTAAGTTCCACCTCATCCTCCTATCTAAACACCACTGTGGCATGTAATCACCTGATTATCTGGTGCACTGGATAGTTTCTTCCATCAGATTATCTCTAACTTGAGGGGCTGGAAACTTTGTAATTTTTGAGTTGCTTTCATCCTTCTCTCATTCTTTTTCTGAGGATATTACTCACACCTGTTCTTCAGAGATCTCAAGCAAAGCAGATTTTCAAAACTTGAGGCTTTTTTCCCCTCCACAGTATATTCTGATAATGAACTACCAAAACTTGAGTCAGCAGTGCCCTGGCAGCCAGGAGGGCCCCGTGTCCTAGGGGCATCAGGCACAGCATCAGAGCCGGGCAAGGAAGGGGATTGTCCTGCTCTGCTCTGCACTGGGACAGCCTCACCTCGAGTGCTGGGGGCAGTTCTGGGTGCCACAACACGAATAAGACACAAAGGTAATATATAGCATCCAAAAAAGGGCCATGAGGATGGTGAAGGGTTTGGAGGGAAAGCCATATGAGGAATGGCTGAGGTTACTTGGTCTGATCAGCCTGGAGGAGACTGAGGGGAGACCCCATTGCGCTCAAAACTTCCTCATGAAAGGAAGCAGAGGGGCAAGTACTGATTTCTTGTCTGTGGTGACCAGTGACAAGGCTCGAGAAAAAACATGAAGCTGAGTCAGGGGAGGTTTACGTTGGATATTAAAAAAAGGTTCTTCACCCAGAGGTTGGTTGGACACTGGAAGAGGCTCCCGAGGGAAGCAGTCACAGCATCAAACCTGACAGAGTTCAAGAAGTGTTTGAACAATGCTCTCGGGCACATGGTGAGACTCTTGGGACATCTTGCACAGGGACAGGATTTGGGCTCAAATATCTTTGAGGGTCCCTTCCAACTGACATATTCTGATTCCGTCAGTCTATGAAAACTGTATTCCTGCAGTTGCCTGCCCTCAGAGCACAGAAACACTAGTTTCTTACAGCAGCTGATCATAGCTGCTGCTTTTCACTGTCTTGATAAAAAATACTGGGACTGTTGCACACTGCAGTCAACTACTAAATGCAAACCATGCTTTTTTATGCCAGAAATAAGGCCTTAGCAGAGAAAGCAAATTATCCAGAAAAACACAAGCAAAGGAGTGGTTTACAAAATAAAAGATTTTCTCAGGCAACTCCTATACCAAAAGTCCAGACAGCACCTCCCTGCTCTTCTGATACCAGGAAGATTGTGTGAGTATCAGGTGTCTGCTCTACACTTTTATCAGATACAATAAATAATACACAACTAATGCAGAATATCAGTTTCATTCTGTTCCTACTTACTGCATGCATTACCATATCTCTAGCTGAATGCAAAACACCTGCCCAAACCCATCACTGAAGACTGAATTAAATTTCCCTGGCAGTAATATTATTATATATGCAGCATGTATACCTAGTGCTGCCTTTTCTATTTTCTATCTTAAGCATCTTGGAAATGTAAAAGCAATTCAATTTGTAGCCTACTTAAATACTTTCTACCAAATAATCTAATGGGTCAAACCATGTGAAAAATGGTAATGTCTCTTTCTTTTGTCAGTCCTCTGACAGAAACCAGGAAAAAAAATACATCCCACACAACAAAACCAACGCATTGTTTCTCAAATAGTGTGTCACATCAGCAGAAATTTTACTTTGGCATCCTCCTGAATTCTCAGCTCCTTATACTATAATTATACATTCAGCAAAAGTGATACACTTCTATTATTTTTGAGAAAGTATCTTGCACAAGCAAAGTATAATTAAAATTAGTGCAGCACTTAACACAAATAAAACCAGAAAGGATCACATTTGAACAACAGTCACAAGAGAAAACTGCTGGACCGCTGATGGCTGTGAGAGTCTTTCAAAGTGGTCATTAAGTAGAGACAAAAGGTGAATCAAGCAGATGAAAATGACCTATTTAACTTAATTTACTTGACATTCAATAAAACCTCAAAAATATACCTCATGCCTTGGGGGAGAATTAATTCTCACAAAAGCATTATGCAACGGGAACAGCAGACCTTCCTGATGCATGAGCAGGACCTTACTGCCAGAGGGCTCTGGCATAAGTCATGGGGCCTGTGCTGGATTTGGGCCAGGTAGAGTTAATTTTCTTCACAGTGGCTGGTTAGGGGCTGTCTTCTGCATCTGTGCTGAACACAGGGTTGAAAATATAGAGATGGTTTTGTTATTGTGCAGTACTGAGTCCTTGAACAACAGGCCCTGAGCCAAAGCTGACCTCTAGATGAACCTCACAACCGTTATATGATATTTGTATCCGCTCATTAGCAAAATATGCATGATCATTAGCATTATGATATTTGTATCCCCTCATTAGCAGAATATGTAGTGTGATAAGAATGAATTTATCTTTTTGTGTTTAGAGGCCAGACAAGGCCATGAAACCAGACGTCTGGCCTCATTTGGAGGTATACGGTCAAAGCCAACTCCCTTGGTTCCTCCTTGAGCACTGGCCCGGTTTTGGGTAGAACCCAAGAGGAGGATGAAACCTTAGGTTTCCGCACTAGAAGGTATGTAAGATTGTTTATTCCACAATATAAAAGCCAGCCCCTCTCACAGCACAGATGGAAACCTCACTTACAAGTGGACACATCACGTAGGACTTCCCAATTACAGGAGTGGCTCTACAGTCCTTCACTGTGACCAGGGCTCCCCAGCTGTTGTGTGGATCTGGATGTTGGTAAAGTACTAGGGTAACCAGTGATGTATCTTCCTTAATCACTACGGCAAAGTAGCAAAAGGCAGTGTTTTGTAGTAATGATTAAGTGTGTTGCTTAGCTTATCCTTTTGTAATCCTCTGCTGTGTTGAACTATAGTAAATTACACTTCTCCCTTAAAGTTGGTGTATGTGTCTGTTGTACTGACCCTCCCACTGGCAAAATGTATTGCTGAGTGGGGCTTACACAGAGCCAAGGCCTTTTCTGATGTTTGTACTTCCACTCTGGTGAGGAAGTTGGGAGTGCATGAGAGATTGCGAGGAAACACAGCTGGGACAGGTGACCCAAACTGACCAAAGGGATTTCCAGACCATGTGACACCATGCTCAGTACATAGAGGTGGAGGGAAGAAGGAGAAAGGGAGGAACATTTGGAGTGATGACATTTGTTTTCCCAAGTAGGTGTTACAAATGATGGGGCCCTGCTCTCCTGGAGAAAGCTGAACACCCACCTGCCTGTGCGAAGCATTGAAATAATTCCTTGTTTTGTTTTCTTTGTGTGCATGGCTTTGGTTTTCCCTGTTAAACCACCTTTATTTCAACTCCAGAGTTTTCCAGATTCTATACTTCTTATTCTCTCCCCAGTCCTGCTGGTGGGGGAGTGAGCTAGTGGCTATGTGAGGGTTGGCTGCTGGCTGGGGTGAAATCGTGACAAGGGCCTGGGTCCAACCCTCCCAGTTGCTGGTTGGCTGTGAGGAGGCTTTTACACCAGCCAGTACTGCAGACCTCTGCCCAACCAGCACCAGAAACACTTTTCCTGGGATAACCGCCCTGGACAAAAAGTGCAAGACCACAGGAAACTCATTGCACCTACAAACTGCAGTGTACAAATCTGACAACCCACAAAACCCCCAGATAAATATTAGGCTCCTCCACACAAAGTCCCTGGTCCCTCTGCACAGCCAGGATGTTCCCACCTATCACCTCCCACCCCCTATTAAGGCTGCCCTAATTATATGAAAAGATTTGTGTGGTACCATCAAGGCAACCCTGTGTGTCCTGAAAGCCTTCCTACTGACTTGCCAAGCCAGTCCCCAAACCTTGATAATGACACCTGCGGGGACCAGGGCAGAGTTTCATTTAAGCAAAGACTCCAGTTCTTTCCTCTTCACAGGAGTCTCAAGAGCTAGATGCTCCTCTGTGTTACTGAGAAGTCCCTTCTGAGGAGTGATGGGTACACTCGTGACCCTGATTTCTTCTGAAGACCTACAGTCTCCAAAAAGTAAACAAACAAACAACACACAAACAAACCCCAGCTCAAGTGAGAAAAAAAAGACTGGCAACTCCCTTGGAACACGTTAATGAAGATCACTGCCCAATGGCCACTGGTTGTGGAATAAAGGGCATTTGATGAAAAGGACAGACATAACCTAATATTACAAACTTACCCCAGCTATGCTGGAGGGAACAAGCAAACTTATCTTCCAACACAGCGCAATGTAGTCAAGTAGTGAAATTCACAGGTGGAGGCAGACAAGGAAAGAAACTGAACAGCTGATGTCTACATGTGCTCACTCTGACTTTCTGCTTTTTCATTGTACTAGGACAGTGGTAGTGCATCAACAGTAATGAAGTAAAACAGAGTGTGATCTTCTTTGCTCTCAACTTGTTGGAAGGCATATTCCTCATGCCCCATGTGGATCCCATAGCTGCAGACATGGCACCAACATCAGGGCAGAGCCACAAGAGGAACTGCTGCAATAAGGGAAACCAAAGCCTTCCACTGAAGGAGCAACTTCTCCTCCACAGGGAAAAAAAAAATCACTGATCCCACAGGACCAGTCCTGAGACTTTAAAATGCACACCTACATGATGGATTTATACCTCTTTGTTTCATAAAGCCTGCTGAAGTGGTTCCAGGTTTTTACCTCCCCCATCTTTACAGTATTATCCCATGTAAATACTCCTGCACCAGTTAAATGGTGTGTAAACTAAGCTAATCAAACACAGCCAAACTGTTTAATCAGTATTTAGGAGGTCAGCAGAGGTGACACAGTTTTAGAAATGCCTGACTGGAAAGAGGTCACTTAGCTTTACAGAGTTAACTATGCAACAGGAAAGCACTGAATGTTAACACACACAAACACAAAATGCAGTGGTTAATCAAGCAAATCTTTGATATGTGGATGTGAGCTGCTATTTTTCTTTGACTCCTGGCTAGACCAAAACAAATTTTGGCCATCTTTATGAGACTGTTCAAATGCATACAGCAAACACAGCATGTTAAAGCAGTAGCAGCATATTGAAGAGAGCTCAATTTAAGTGCAGAATGTTACTTGCTAATAAGACGCCAGGTGAATAACCAACCTCCATATAAACTACCTTCTGCTGTATTTCAGTAATGCTCCACCATATCATGGAGCTGTTGCAAAGCATGACTTATTTGCAATGCTCAGTATAATGTATTCTCTTGCAGTCAAAAACAAATGGTAAATCCAAATTTACTTTTTTTTTTCCTCTACCAGGCCACATTTTTTACTTCCATACATGTGAATGCCTTGCTAAGAAAGTCTCCTGTACATTGCTATATTGAAATCAGTCTCATTATTTCTGAATAGATTATTGAACCAGAGGAAAAAAGCTAACTGAAGGATAGATTATTCAAGGGAAAAAAGCCCAAAAACATCAACAGGAAAAAAAGGCTTAGAACTTAATTATCTAGTAAAACCTGCAAGCATTAATTGACTAGTGCTTCTGTATATGAGAGGTTAACTTACCTGCATTTTGCTGTATAGTACCATGATGTCTAATATGTTACAGGAATGAGCCCTTAGACTATTTATGGTGAGACAAAGGGAAAAAAAATCTACCTTCTGTGTGTTTATGCACATTGCATTTATAATTTTCCGGTCTTCTTCACTCACCCGTACAATAAGTAACTTCTGTTCCTCAAATCAACACAAATTTGTGAAAACAGAATATCTGACCTAGGTCTGCCCAGCCAAAAAATCTGTCACCAATATCTCAATCAAATCACACCACCTGTTCAGTAAACACTTGGTGCTGTCCCTGACTTTTAGGCTGATGCCAAACACCAGGTCAGACAAAATGGGTTGAATACTACATTGCGTGTTTAATTCATAATATTGAGTTCAGAGAAAATTTGTCATTTATGGGGTTCTTAGCTGTACACTGCTTTGAAGCAAAGCTGTGTACAGAAAATGGAATTTAATTGAAAGAAGTTGTGGACACCAGTTATTTGCATGAGGTTTTTTGCATGTCTTGGCTTGGAGGCACTAATTTTAATCTTGTAAAGAGAATCTACATTGAAATACAACTTGAAATCTAGAAGATTTGGAAAATATCCACCTGACAGTGAACAGTTAATAATAAATCATCATAAACACAAAACACAACACTTCTTTTTAACTTGCTTTTTTCCACAATAGTTATAGTAATAGCACTTTTGGAAGTCAGGGATGGAAATGTTAAACTTGACTGGTTTGAAATTAAGTCATCAGCACTCGTCAAGTTGGGTAAAATTGCTAGGATACGCATATCTGGCAGAGACTGTGCCAACCACTTTACGGAACAGTTTCAATTGCAATTTACTGGTTACACAATAAATGTTTGCCTCCTGGGTTTTAAAAAATTAACGATGGCACTGTAAGAGCTCAGTTTTTAAAAGCACACCCTTGTTTTTATAGTTACAGATCAGAAAGTTTAAAAAAAAAGGAAACCAGACATCATTCTTCCCCCTGACAGAGCTAAAAAAAGACAGTATGAAATCTAAATTTTGAACAGGAAATACTCACTTTCCTCGTTAAACACGAAAAAAGGGAGGCTCTATAAAAAGCTTTCAGTTACAACAAAATCTGAGCAAATATTTAACCTCAGAGTGAATAGTGGCACGACCTGGTATGACTGTGGACTGCCATAGGGGAAAATCCACACGATGGAAAACAGAAAACATTCCACTGCATGAGTAGTTGAGTAGTTGGGCATCTTCTGTACAAAGACAGCTCAACAGCAAGCATCAAAATCTCACAGATAAAAAAAAAAACAAAACCAAAAACAAACCACACCAAAAAAAAAAAAAAGGCAAAAAACCCCCAAGTGCCAGCTTCTACATTTTGAGACAGTTCATTAATTTTTTTTTTACATCCTGCAATATTTTGCAAATTCCAAGCTATGACATTTGGAGTGTTACCAGCTAAAATATGCTGGCTCCTTATGGTGTGTTGCAGCAGATTTTGCAAACTATCATAGGGCGATGAGGGTTTTCTCTACAGCTTTGGGAGAACACTTGTAACATAAATACACCCTCTCCCCTCTGTACTTAGACGACAAAGATACCAGCAGTATAGAAATTACAGTCTGTGACTTCAGGTTAGGTTTAAGGAGAGGAGACAAACAGAAAAGTTACACTGCAACAACAAGTGCATACCAAAAGCTAATATTTTCCTAATTTTGGGAAAAGATTAGCTCTCTCATTCTAGAAACTTGCTATGCACAACTGCACAGAAGTACCTGCTGTAGCCCAGGTAAAGTGTAAATACCATGCCAGTGAATGGCTCAACAAAACAGAGGAGGTTTCTCACTGTTCCAGTGCTTTTCTGCACCAGCATATCAGATATTGGCAGATATCAGCACCGTGACAAGGACAAAGCTGAAGATACGTCAATCGAGAAGTGTTTTCATCTCACCACAATGTTTTCCTCTTTATGCCACTGACATCCCTCTGCATACCTATTCCCATATCACACTGGCTAATGAGCTTGTTTTGAGGCCTAGCCCTGACTTTCCCTCCTACCCCTCCTGCCAAAAATTGCTCCCTGTCCCATCCCCATTGGCCATAGACCAAAGTTACCTCCTTCCCTTTGCACAGCATTTTTTGTTTACCAAAAAAACCAAAACAAACAAAAAAAAACCCCCAAAAAACCAACAACAACAAAAAAATTGCTACCCTGCTTGTAATGTCAGCATTTTCCTCACCTAGCACAGAGCAGAACCCTACACTCACATCCGGTCATCTCCAGCTCAGATCTCAACCTGTTGAGATGATTTTGAAATTTGATTCTGTGCTCCCATAGCTTTGTGTCCCTTTCTGACCTCATGCTCTGCACAAATGCAGTACAGAGAGAACTGTGTTATTTCTTACACTGTATCATTCAGGAAAATACTGGATAGGGCAGATTCCAGTAGAACCACAGCTGACTCATCCTGTAAGTCAGACACCTTCTGTGCAAGACCTCTCTTTTCTCTCTCATCTGACGATGGAATGTCATGTACCTTCTGCCACGTACATGTTTAGTAGTAATAATAAAAATAAAAAAAATAATAATGCATAATGATAAAGTGTATATACCATGCTAATAGACTATATTATATTTAATAATACAGAATATAGAACAGAATTTCAAAATAAAATTATATTACCTATATGTATTATTGATCCTACATATGTATATGTATTTACAAATGTGCATAATTTTATATTTGTATACTATTAATATTCATATATGACACACTCTTACATATTAATAAAACATAACAGCAGCTATTTTGGGTCACTACTGAAGAACCTATTAAGTGCCATTTACAGTTTGTGAATCACAGTCCTCGACCACGTGGAAATTTACACCTGCAAAATAAATGTCTGGGTTCAGGAGAGCCATATTATGAAATCTGTTTCTTTAATTGGAGACAGGGAAGGGAGAAATAACGACTTCAAGCAGGGTAGCAGTCAAGGTCTGGCCTTTCCCAGGCAGCTGTTGTCTTGGCACTGCTCAAACCTATCTTGGTTTACAGCTAAGAGGTTATTGCCCTGCTCTCCCTGCCCACTTACTGGGTATCCCTTACGGCTGCCCAACACAAGAGTGGTAGGAAAGTGACTCAGATTCAAAAGTATCTTCGGCTAGAGATGCATTAAACAACACTGGTGGTCCTTTAATAAGCAACAATTTTATTTGAAGGCGAACTTACAAATGGTTACTCGCATGAAGGGACACCGTTAGCAAATGGCTGTTTTCATAAACTTTAAAAAGTATGAGAAAGAGGAAGAAAGAGGATAGAAGAGATAGAAAGAGAGAGTGGGAGAGATCAGTGGTGCTGGATCCAGCCAACGGGGGCCTTTGATGTCCTGGAGTCCCACACAGTGTAGCTCGCTGTCCTTTTTCACGTTGGTTGCTTCGGGCAACCCCCCCTCCATACTTAAACAGGGCGGGGGGTGGCAGCCAATTTACATGTAAATGAGGAGCATCGGGAGTAACAAAGGGATTACAAAGGCTCTGGGTCTAGCATAAGGGCGGAACAGGACCGTAGTCCAGTAGCATCACTCTATCTTTAATCTGGTTGATTGCAGCAATAAGGATCTTCCAACTCCTCAGGCACACCATCCACACATCTCATGGCGTGTCTCATCGTGTGGCTCCAGTTGCTTCATTTAATTTCACTTTATTTCATTTGAAACCTCTAACCTACTAGATCATCAGTGGTTTTCCCTTTCTCCAGTATTAATCCCATGAGGATAGACAGTGAAATTCGGAATTACTAAAACTAGTTGCTGTCAACTTTAAATATATTTTGGAAAAAAAAAAAACCTGCTGTAGAAAATAATTATATTTTGAAGACCTTTCTTGCCTATTTCCTTCTTGGAGATGCAGCTGTTCTTAGGTCAAGGAACTGAACAATCAAGCTTTCAAAGTACAGCAGTGATGCAAGAAAGCTTCCACTGGACTAGATGAGAAATCTCATGTACATTTGGATGTTTGATCACTGCTATATTGTTATGTTCCTGTTTTCCAAAAAATGTTAGGTTTTTTTTTCAATGCCTGATTGTCCACACTGATCAAAGACACTCACTTTACTGAAGATCAGAGGAAAGCAATAGGGCAGACCACACAAAAAAAGAAAAAGTAAATTGATGAAATAAACAAAGCTGGAGAGAAAATGAGACAGGACTCTCTTTCCTCCCCTTATCTCTTCCAGTTACCTTGGGTTCTGTTTGTAAAACAGATATGTAAAATATTTAAGGTATGATGACTGCTTTTAGAAAATAATTGCTTTGAACAATAGAAATAAAAACTTGCAGAAGGTCACAGTACTCACTCAATGAATACCATTAATTTAACCCTGTGATTCTGCACTTAGAGGACAAATTTTGTTCCTGAAACTTTTCCTAGGACTAAAATCCTAAGATGCCCGAGTCCAACAAAACTCATGATGTCTCTGAGCTAACATCAGTCAAGTGAACAAAAGTTTCAGATCCTGCCTGTTGCTAAACAAAAAATAAGAAAACAGAATGAAGTGTGAAAGAACTCTTCAGCAATACAAGGACCATGATATAAACTTACTGTGCAGAAAATGTGGAAAATACTTGTAACTGAGGATAGCCCCTAGACCACACAGAGTAATTTCTTAGCACACAGTTAGGCAAAGCAGAGGCTCTACAAAGATCAAACTAAACCCTGGATCTGAGGTAGGTACTTTTCACCATACAATTCTCAGAAGAAAACACATTCTAATTGTGTATGTATGACTGCGGCTAAACTACAACATATTTTCACCATGCTGAAGGCACTTACTATTTTGTTTCCTTTTTGAATGAGTAAGTTTGGACACTCATATGACTAAGACCTTTTATTTACTTCAGGAAAAACACAGATGGCCAGTGGCCAGCCAGGAGTGTCATTTGGGAATCTGTGAGGTGTACTTGTTACCACAGAAACAAGAGAGGACTGACCCAGTAATTTCTGTCTTGCAAGAGAATTCACCAACCTGACTAGTAAATAAAGTTCATAAATCAACAAATCAGAACCAAGGTCAAGTAAATGAGGATGGAGCAGCTGGGCTCCATTTGTTCTCTTCATTATCCATAGTAAGGTATATATCTTTTGAGTTCCTTTAACTTATTATGCAAATCCATAATGGAAACATTTGATACAAACTAACACTCATTTTTAAATATTTTTCACAGAAAGGGACTAGAAAAGCCAATAAAAATCAGCTTTACTTTTAAGTCACTAACCTTAATTTCACCGTTTTACTTTGCAAAATAGGTGTGCGGCAATAACCTTTGGAAGCAGAGCCAATGTTCAGCCAGTTACACTTGAATTACCAGATGAGCAACAATCCTCAAGAGAACCAATTGCCACACAGAATTCTGCGAAAGTGCCTTACAAACAGCAGTTAATTTTCACAACACCTCTGTGAGCCCTGCGTGGATGGGTTATCACTCCCAGAGCACAGATGTGGAAAAACAGTGGCACTGTGGAGATGAGTGCCAAGGTTGGGATTACACTTAAAAGATTCAGACCTCTTCTGTCTGCATTTTATGACTAACAGGGAAGGAAGGTAGAGAGGCATAAGGTTGGGAGACTGGAAATACCAAAGGATGTCATTGCTGAAACTGCAAATCTCCATGGAGCTGCAGTGGGTGGACACATGGACAGCCGAGTCAAACTGGCACCAGTGTGAGGTTAATTGGCCTCTTAAGGCAGGTGCAGCTGGCGACTGCCAGGTGTGAACAGCTAAGGCAGTAAACTGCTGCAGCTCTAGGAACTCGTGACTATAAAGCCATTATCGCTGTGTGAATGAATCAGAATTATACTGTGCTTTTGAAACTTTCAGTAAGTTAAATTATAGAAAGCTTTCTGATGTAATACCAACTACCAGTGCATAGATGCACCAGTACAGGAGCAGTGTCAATAGATATTTGGTTACAAAGAAAACCCAGCTTGCTAACAATGGCTAGAGAAGCACTTGAGCTGTTACAGTTTCTCCGCAAGTTTTAAGTTACTGTCTGAACATCTAGCTATTTTAGTGGAATACAAAGAAAACTTCTGCTACACTCTTGAGATGAGTTAGTGACAACAGCAAAAATAGTAACTCTGTGGTGTATCTCTCTCACAACAGTTTTACACTGCACGTAAGACCACCTATCATCTCCTCAACACTTTCTGTTAATACTGAACCACAGAGTATCTTTTTGCCAATTCTTTTATGCATTACTTTTCTCGGTGCAACGTTTTTAAACTACCCGGTTTGTTTGTTAGCTTACCTGTGAAGGATTTCCAAGAGCTGATAAGCTTGAGCAAAATGTTAAAAATTGCTTTTTGCTCAAAGTCACAGGCAAAAGGGGAAGATAGGCACTGGGCATGATTTAGCCAGGTTGAGCACCAGGCTCAGCACAGGACAGTAAGTCAGTGAATGAACCATGTGATTTCTAATTTTTGTGTGGCTTCAGAAGTGAGCAAAAACAGGTTTGGCCAAACCTGAAATGACGTCTGAATAATCAGCCTGAGACAACTGACAGATTTGACCCCCAGGGCAATTTTTCCTGGTTTCTGGTAAAGCCAGTCAGTCAGAAAAGGTCTGAAACCATGCACATGGTGCTGTGGGGCAGGCGTCCCCAGTGTTGTGCTGGCTGAGGTTATTAGGTTAATTGCACAACCACGTGAGTACAGCCCTATTGGTCTGAGCCCTGAATTATATGGAGGAGAGCTGAAGAAGCCATGAGAAAAACAAGAACTGGTAATTCCTGACCTGAAAAGACCTTTTGGGGTAATTCTGTTTAAAGAAAAAAAAAAAAAAAAGAAAAAAAAAAAAAAAAAGTTAAGGAAAACAAGTCTAGTTCCTTAGCTGAAAAGTTGCCATCCAGAACACAGCAAAGGAATGTTATAATTTGTTTCATGCAAATTCTCACTGCTGCTATCAAGCACGCTAAGTGTTTAGTCCCATTTCTCTTCAAATCAACAGAAAAATGAAAAACATTACCATTTGTGCCAGTTCACAGCCAAGCTCTAGCATCTATCACAGCTCTAGCACTGCAACACCACTGGCAGAGGTTGTATTTCTGAGAAGGATAAGTGGGGGAATGGCAAAGAAGGCAGTCAAAAGCAAACTTCACCAATTAATTCAAATGTTGAAAGCCAACCACATACAAGGATGTCATTTTTACTAAGTGTATTGTTTTGTTCCGATGACAGATCTTCACTCACTTGAATGGATATAGCCGTACTCTACAACTAGTACTACTGAACTGCCAGCTGTGTTCAGGAGATATTTATAACCATTAATGCTGCAGATGGAAGGTGAGTTTTAATGTATCATAGTTACTTCTCTGGCTGGAGAGCTGCTCTCTGTCTGACAGCTGGAATTGAATTGCAGAAAGCTCAATATACCTCTCCATTTTTTTCACTCTTTTCCTTTGCATGTAACCATCCCTTCCAAGCTTGCTTCTGTTTACTGGCTTGCCTTATTGCTCCTGCCTCATCTCGGTAGCAAGCCAAGTTAGTGTGGAGCTGCCTTTCCCACTGCTCACCCCACTGCCTGCTTGGGCTGGGGATCAGAGGGACACTTCGGAGCTCCCCTGCGGGACGTGCCAGGGGGCTCGAACCTCACATGGGACCAAATCACACCGCCAGGCACTTGGCCCCCGGCCCCGTTCTCGTTGCAGCCGGCAGACCCCTGGGGCCCCAAACCGCAGCCCCCTGCGCCTGCCCGCCTCTATTTCAGCCGGGAGCTGGGGTGGGAGGGGGGCGGGGGCTGTAAGGGTCACTTTTTTTTCCTGCAAGAAGATGCCAGGCGGGGCGAGGGGCTCCACTCCGTATGTTGTGACAAACCACGACCCCTCAAGCACCGCTGCCCCCCCTGTCCTTCATCGGCACGCCCCGTGCAGCCCGGGGAGGCACACCGAGCCCTGCCTCCGCACAGCGCTCCGCAACAAGGCCGGGGGACCCGTGCCTGTGCCCGGTGAAGCTTCCAAGAGAGCCCTTGGCCGCGCACAAAGAGAGAGCGAGCCAGACACGGGAGTATCGCCCGCCCCCGCGGCGGGCAGCGCTGGATGCACACACACGCACCCCCGCACACGCATCCACACACACGGTGCGGCCGGGCGGGTCACGTACCTGCAGGTGCCTGTCCGTGGGAGCGCGGGGCAGGGAGCCGTGCTATATCGCCCGTATTGCATGGGGGGATGAGGGCGATATCGCTCGGGGGCTGGGGCGGGGGGGCTGCTCTGCTCCCTCCGCCCTCTTCCTCCTCCTCCTCCTCCTCCTCCCCGCGGTGTGTGTGGGGGTGTGTGGTACTCCGCGCCGGAGGAGGCAGCGGCGGGCTCCGGCTCCTGTCAGCCACCGGAAACAGGCGCCCGGTCCCCCGCACCGCAGGAAGTGTGCAATGGCACACCCGCACACCGGCCCGGACTCGCAGCGCACCGCAGGCTGTGTGCCCTGGCATACCGCACAGCACCGCAGACTGTGTGCCATGGCACACCGCACACTGCACAGCACCGCAGGCTGTGTGCCATGGCACACCGCACACCGCACAGCACCGCAGACTGTGTGCCATGGCACACTGCACACCGCACAGCACCGCAGACTGTGCCCTGGCACACTGCACACCGCACAGCACCGCAGGCTGTGTGCCCTGGCACACTGCACACGCACAGCACCGCAGGCTGTGTGCCATGGCACACCGCACACCGCACACCGCACAGCACCGCAGGCTGTGTGCCATGGCACACTGCACACTGCACACCGTACAGCACCGCAGGCTGTGTGCCATTGCACACCACACACTGCACACGCACAGCACCGCAGGCTGTGTGCCATGGCACACCGCACACCGCACAGCACCGCAGGCTGTGCCCTGGCACACTGCACACCGCACACTGCCGCAGGCTGTGTGCCATGGCACACCGCGCACCGCACAGCACCGCAGGCTGTGTGCCCTGGCACCCCGCACACGCACAGCACCGCAGGCTGTGTGCCATGGCACACCACACACTGCACAGCACCGCAGGCTGTGTGCCATGGCACACCGCACACGCACAGCACCGCAGGCTGTGTGCCCTGGCCACTGCACACCGTACAGCACCGCAGGCTGTGTGCCATGGCACACCACACACTGCACACGCACAGCACCGCAGGCTGTGTGCCATGGCACACCGCACACCGCACACCGCACAGCACCGCAGGCTGTGTGCCATGGCACACTGCACACTGCACACCGTACAGCACCGCAGGCTGTGTGCCATTGCACACCACACACTGCACACGCACAGCACCGCAGGCTGTGTGCCATGGCACACCGCACATGCACCACGTCGGGTGGAACAGCCCGAGGCTGGGCACAGCATGGGACCTTGAGGGACACCTAAGGGACACCTGCCCATCCTGGGGGACTGAGGGGGGCAGAGAGGGGGTTGCCATGCCCCTCTGTGGGGAAACAGGCACGTCACCATGCCCCTCTGTAGGGAAACGGGCAACAGGAGCTGTGTTCCCTGTGTTGCCGTGGGCAGGAGTGAAAACAAGGAGAGATGCATGCGTGTGAAACGGGGATGTCATGCTAAGCAACATGTTCTCAGCTGACATAAAATAATGTAATTCTCATTATTTTGGTGGAGGTCTCCTGACTTGCAGCATCTCACCTACTCAGTGAATGTGTCCAAACAGCTGCTACTCTGTTGTTTTGTGCAGATACAGAAACATGCAATTTACTGGTTTGTTTTTTTTTTTTAATAGGTATCTGCCACGACCTGTTAATTTTATGTGGACTATATACATATGCATGCACACATCTGCACACACACTGTGCTTGTGTGCTAGACAATAAAAACTGCAATTTGTGTGTTGTGAAAACTTTCTTAATTTGCTTGCAACTAGAGACCCTATCAGCAACATTGCTCATATTGGGATTTTTTTGCAATTAATCACAGGAGGGCTCACTGTGTGCTTGCAGCATTTTCTCTGGGTGTTGGTTCTCCCACAGTAAGCAAGGCACATGCCAAAGCAAACTTTGCTCATCTCCTCAGTTGGGCTTTTTTTACCCTGCATCACTCCAGAAGGAGACAGGCCTAGCTATCAGCCTTCTAAGCTGTCTACTTCATGGCCCAGAGGTTTTCTTTCCTCACCTTCCTTATACTAACATTTGCAAAACTTGAATGGGCTAACACATACTTACTAGCTACAATGGCAATAATGCTTACACAAGAGTATAATGGAGGCAATCTGGAAGTGTATTCATGCCAAAAGTAATGCTCTTTTCAGATTTGCCTGTGAGGGGGCAGGGGAGTTTGGTAGCAGCATTAGCCTTGCCTAATGGGAAGATTGCCATCCCTTCTGTTATTGTAATTTTCAGTAGGGTGTCATGGTCATGGTGCTGCAACCAGCAGAGGTCTATAATACTTAAATAATTAAGATTTCAGTAGTAGACTCCTAAAGATGAAGAACCCTAACAGAAGGAGTAATTATTCCAGGGAGAAGAGGGAGAGTCTGGCTCCATCCATCATGATCAAATACATGACACCCTGCTTTCACATCTTGCTTTTAAAGCAGGGGCCTGTAGTCAAAGCACTGGCAACATTAAGAAAAAGACCACAACTTTCCTGGACTCTGCTGTGCCCAAAAAATCCTTCCAGGGACAGGAATGGTCTGATTTTCAGGAATATGCCCCCACAGTACCGTACAGGCCATCAAACATTCCTCGTGGGTCAGAGACTGCATGGGTTGTATTGGTTGAAACCAGTGCCCTGTTTTCTTCCGTGATGGGACTGCTCTTTTCAAGACCAAATAGCTACACTTTCACAAACAACAATAAGGAATTCCTGAAGAGGATGCCTTCCAAACAAACACTCCTCATCTCTGGGAGTCCTATAATCAAGCACATCATCTGCAGTGAGGAAACACAAGGGGCTTGCTCTTCACTGTTGGTCTTCAGTCTTGATCACTCCTTTGCATTCTTTTTCTTTGTTCTTCTCTACTTCTCTCATGCTCTTCAGCGGCCACAGGACAAAGTCTCCCTCCTCCTCCCACCTTCTCCCCCACCTCTTTCTTCTCTTTCTTCACTTCTTCATTGTTAGGAGCAACCATAGGTCACATCATATGCTCTATTCTAAGAGCTCAGCTAAGCCTAGAACAACATCACCAGCACCTCAGCACAGAATTGCAGTTCTGGATGAGTTTGTTTTAGCTCACTAAGTGTTTTAGTGATTACACTGGGAGGGCAGAAATTGTGTGCAGTGATGTTCCCAAGCAAGAAAAAAAGGTCTTCTCCAGGAAGGAAAGCTGCGGCTATTGACCCAACAGGACTGTGCAGGGTGGACAGACATAGAGACTGTCTTGCCTCTGCAAAGCCAAGAGACTGCTGTGGTGAGGAGTTATTGCTGGACATTTCTCCTCCTATTCATCACTTGGCATAAAACATAACCAGGCAGACATCTGACTTGGTTGGTGTGGACACCTGCTGGAGGTGCTGAGCACCTCTTCATAGATAGTCCACATGTCCAGGTAAGGCAGCAGGGTCCTGTCATTAATGCAGAGGGCTGAGAAAGAAGGTGTATCACATCCTCATCCCAGAACTAGCACGGATTTTATTCTGTGACCTCTGACAATTCACTAACCCATGTGCTGTGACCCTTCATCAACCATAGCAGGCTGTGTGGCAAGGGTGAATTGTCTCACTCCAGATGCCAGTGCCAGGAAAGCTAGAGCTCATGGTGCTCAGTGGAAGCTCATGCTTTCCCCTCTGGTACTCCCAGGCAGCCTGCCATCCCATTAACACTCATGCCACCAGCAGACCGAAAACAATGGGCAAAAGCAAAATCATCCCAGATCCCACAAGAACTGATCCTTCTGCAGAGAAACACTGGCTGTGAAACAGGCTGTACAAGCTGCCAAATAGGAGGGAGAGGAATCACCATCCTCCTGTTCGGGAACATCTGACTGTCTGCTTGAAGAGAGGCCCAAAGCTCCTGGCAAGTGATAGCGACATCAGAGCAGAGATGATAGCACCTCACAGAAAACTTGCAGGCACCAAGTGACCACATAGCTTTGTTGTGAGCTGCTTAGCTTCCCCAGCATCCCTCCAGCACCACATTGGTCAAGCAGAAACAGAGCAAAGCTTGTTTTTTCCCAGGGATGTCCTCCATGAGGTAAGATGTGCACCAACTTGGTCTGGGCTGTTTCCCCTTTTGTTCAGGACTGACAGGTGGGCTGGATTCTGCTGAGTGGTTTCTTTCTTCTGCCCTGCTCTGCCCTTCTTTTGACTAAGGCAGCAAGGAAGCCGAGTCACACCCCTGTAGTCTGTGCCCTGGCCATGCTTGCTCTCTCCTGCCCAGCTGAGCAGGGTGTGCCAGCACCCACACAGACTCTCCCTCAGCCCCCACCACCAGTCATGAGCCTGACCTGGTGCCAGAAGCTTTGCCAGCTGAAACACAAAGGTGAAACACCACTCCATGTGAAAGTCCTCAGCCCTTACAGCAGGAGGAAAGCTGGCCTGGGAGGAAGAGAGATGCAATTAGAAAATATTTCAGATTTTAGCAGAAAGCTGGCCATACACTAAGGACCTACCACTAGAGTAGCTGGGATGAGAATGAAAAATGAGAAAGGCCAAGAATGGTCTGTTTTACCGGCTGTAGGTTTGAAATCAGAACTGATTGTGTCACAGGAAGAAGGGTAGGATCAGGCCACTGCCACAACAGGGGTTTTTTTGCAGCAGTTCCCCACAGACTGCTATTAGCATGTCTGCTCCAAGGGCTGTTCATCAAGGCTGGAACCAGCCAAATGCAGATCATGAACTAGTTTGTACAGGTGTGTTTCTCAGAGGAACCTGTGCCCAACCAAACTAGCTCCTGCTGTACAAAAAGTTAAGCTGGAACCACTCTGGAATCAGAAAAAAAATTCCTGGCACACTCCAATATCTTCCTGAAAAGGGCAGCCCCTTGAAAAAGTAGTATGAGTTAAAAGATTCATCTTCCTTTCTAGACTTCATTTCTCATGACCCAAGCAAGACTTTACTCCATCAGTTACCTGGAACATGGAGAGAGTAGTATCTGTAAGGTCCCAGAAAGTCCCAGAGGAGCTCAGTGCCTGGCCAAACCTTGTGGTGTCCCACAGTGCCTCTTCCTCCTCTGTAACATTGTGAGGGAAGCCTGTTTCAGGCAGCCTTCCAACATGCAGGCAGACAGCTGGCTCTTCACTGAGGCTTCCTCTACCTCAACATCTGTTGCAAAACATCTGAGAACCAAAAATCTGGAGAGCCAGCTTCCCATCCCAAAAGACTATCTGTCAGTCTAGAATACAGCAGTCCCCTCTCAGAGAAGTAAGCATGAGCTAGACCCACCTGACTGACACACTTCTCTGGGTGAAAGGGCTTGGTGAGAAACAGGTGTCTGCAAGTCAGTATTAATGGGCTGGTTCCCTCGTGGGACATCAGTGCTCTTGAAGGACAGGGCAACAGGTGGGTCTGTGGGGCAGTGCAGCTTACAAACACCCAGCTGTGAGGACTCAAGGTCAATGACAGAAGGTGGGTGGCAGTTTCCTCCATGACTGCAGGAAGACAAATGGTCTGACTTGCAGAGAACTGGTGTGACAAGTGGAGCTGGGGTATTACAACACACACCTGAGATACTGGTGGTTAGTAAATAAGGAATCCTTCTCTCGTGACTGTGCAGAGGGCTTTGTATCCCTGTGTTTTCAGTAGCAATGTAGCAGAGCTGCACTGGTGCAGGCAGGGTCAGAATGAAAGCCATTAAGCACCTGTTTGGACACCAGCTTTCTGGCACTAAACTGGTATGCTGCTATTGGGAAGTTCCTTGGAAATTTGCAAATAAATATGGAAGTGGATAAATTGCTTGTCTGTGGGATTGTTGTTTCGGGGGTTTTTTTAGGTTTCCTGTACAAAACACGGGAACTGTATGTTTGAAAAGCAAATTCATTTACTAAGGCAAGGCAAAGCAGTATCAGAACATGATCCATTTGTTTAAGAGCGGTCCTTAAAGAGGAAGATCAAGCAGGCAACTTCTCCCTCACACACCACAGCTTCTCTTTAGGTAAGGAAAGGTTTTCAAAGCAGAATCTGTGAATTATCATATCTGCATTCCTGGAACATTCGTAATTAAATACACACAATATTTCAAAGCAAAGCACTGCTGGTTAATTTGCCCTTCTCTTACTTGCCAAAATTTACTTGTGGGCACTACATGATGCCCTAATCATAATGCCCATGATTTCATCACTTGGAGAAGATTTCAGAACAAACTCACTTTTAGTAGACCATGGTCCTTCAGCTCTGTTGGTCATTCACCACAGCATGTAGTTGCACCCTGCTCAGCAGTATTTCAACACTTGTAACCCTGCTTTAACACTGACCTGATATCCCTGCTCCATAGGTCAGAAACAAGGGCACTACAAGGATCCACGAGAGACGAAGGCATTCTTAATTCTGAGACACTAACGGGACACAAGCCCTCAAGGAGCCTGATTCAAACAGGAAAGCTTGAGGACAGTGGTCTTCTGCTCCAGCCACCTGGATTGCTGGCAATCCCTCAACTGGATTGCTAGGATACGTGTTGCAAATACTGCTCTGCCTGACCAGGGCAGGGCAGACTTACACAGGTGCTGGAGCAGGCATTTTTCACGTAAGTAACACCAGGCTGAATTAAAAGGGGTGACCAGGCAAGGAGTGTCCTGAGCTTGTTTCTGAAGTAGAAGTTTGCGTGGGACAACCTGAGGAGCAGGGATTCAGCTATCACAGTGCACTGTAAAGGTTTTGTCTTTTTCCAGCAATCACTGATTACCAGAAAACTCCTACCCTTCTCAAACTCCCTCTGGAGGTTCAACACCCAGCCTATAGCACATATGAGGGCATGCTCATTTTTCTTTGGAGATCCTGAGGGAATGTGGGGGAGTAAGTACCAGTACTAAAGACCACCCAACTCACAGTCACTGGATTTGTTATGACTGCAGTTATTCATCAACTCTAAAAACACCCAGAAAACCAGCACAACAAAATGCCTAATTTCAGGTCAGGGCTACGATCAAAGTGAGTTAGAGTGTGATTGATTAAATGCAAAGCAGATAATAACTTATGAAAGCTTATAGACATGGTAATGCCCAGTAAAAATACCCAGCTTTTAGGTCACTTCTAAATTTTTCATACTCTGTCTGGGGCAGCTAACAAACTGACAGAAGAAAACCTGTTAGTTTTTTCCACTGAGAACCTCAGATCGTCATGATAGGCAGCCACCTTTCCTTCATATGTGCATGATGCTGAAGAAAGAAGTGCAGACATCACAAGGATACTTCACATTTACACCCAAGCATATCAGAGCAGAACTAACTTTCTGCTGGTCCTTCCTTTGTTAGTTTTGTTACTAGGCTGCAACTAACAATTAGTGTTAATACAGAAAAAGTATGTGAAGATCAGCCCACAAGGTGCCTTCGGAAATTCTATACTTGAAACACCCTTGAGAATCCAGTCTGTGTGTATTCAGAGTTGTGACCATATAACCCTGTTTTGTATTAAATTCCTGTGGGTTTTGGTGGAACAGGATATATCTGTGGCAACAGCAGGTGAGTGTCAGCTCTTGGATGAAACACACAGGTAAAGAAGAGCCATTTAAACAAAAGCCCGAATAATTAGAATGGAAAAAGTGTGTAATAACAGCTCAACAAGAAAGCCATTTAAAAGCAAGCAGGAGACTTGGCACTACAAATGTGTGCTAATTATATGAGGGAGATTTATCTGAACGTACAGAGTGTAATTTCTTTATACAGGATAAGGACATTGGGCCTTTTCTGTCTATGATGCTTGGTCTCCAGCCTGTGGCCTCAAGGATTACCTAATGTTTACCTTTAAAACACAGAGAGTGGATTTAAAACATAACTCGATCATGCTCTTCACCCATCCACACTGCTAGCTGTGAGTTGCTGGGCTCACAAAAGGGGGTGACTCTCTGCAAAGGGCATATGAAGGCTGTAGCAGACCCACAGGGCATCCATTCTGTTCTCCTCAACGCTGGGCTGTGAGGACAGAACTCCTATTTTACAGGGTGCCTGAAGGAGCTCACAGTGCAAACAGAAGAAGACAGAGGGTGGAGAAATCTTTGCAATGATAGAACTGGAATCATGCGGGAGCTGGGACGTGGTTCTACCACAGAAATCCTGGGGCTATTTCCAGCCTTTCATGCAGTTGCTCACCTGTAGCAGGCTGACAATAAAGTCTCATATGTTGTGTCTTTGGGAAGCTCTCCTTTTCTTCAAAGAGAAGAAAATAACAGCAGAGAAGTTTGTAAATATGAATATGGGGCATTATTTACTCAAGATATCTGACTGTCACAGGAGCATTTATTCCTCTGGAAGAAAAAAAAACAAACTAAGTGAGCCAGTGTTTCCTCCCAAGGTTTCTGGGTTGAGGCAACCATGGTACTATTTTCTTCCCTCCCTTTTTGGCCTGGTAAATTTCAAAGTTTGACAGACCTATTTCAGTGAATAAATGTGACCTAGACACTGCTTTTACAGTAAAGTCTGGAGCTCAAAATTCCCCTCTATCATATTCAGTTGTTTAGTAGAAATAGTAAGATATGTATAAAGAAATAGCTGACAACATCCTTCTGGAGAAAATATTACAAATAATATGAAATATGTTTCTTGGTGAAAAAAAATCCATCACACTGATTTTGTGTTATTTGTTCACCCAATACTACATCTCACACAAACTCACAATCAAAGTTGTGACACAGATCATGACTGAAGATAATGATATTGTACTTATCCCCCACCCTGCTAAAACTTTAACCACTGATGAAAAGGTCTGGTTTCAGAGTTGTTGCTCATGCCATGCAGCTCCTATGTGTGGGAAAAAGTGAGAACAGGTAAACAAACTCAAAACTTTGCTCACATTTAAGAAATTTGATAGAATCACTTTTCCTTCCTTGCTTCACTTTCTTGTGAGGTAAGCACAAAGCTTGAGTTTAACCATGCCATGCCAAAAGAGTGTACACACTTTTCTGCCTTCTTGGTTGTTAGGGTTTAATGTGCAGGCTTCCCAGTCCAATCTTGTCATCACAATTTCATTTCAAAAGCTGTCTTTTAGCACTGAGTAGCAAGCGGCAGACATATCAACTGCTGCACACAGACATGCACAACTGATGTCACCTTTGCAATGTCAAGTGCCTTCCATGCCCCTTCAGGGCTCAGCTATCACTTGCAGCCCTGCAGCCTTCGACCCAAGCTGCTGTGTCAGTCTCTCTCCCTTCTCCTTCCTATGCTGCTGCCTTGGCCTTCCACTTGCAAATCTCAGTAGATTCTCATGGATAGCAATTGCTCATAGTCTGAGAATCTCATCTTTCTTCCCCTTTTGTTTCCTATCTGTTTTGTAACTTTAGTTTGTATTAAGGGGAAAAGCAAGAGTTAAAAATAGAAAAGTAGATAATAACAATGTAAATAACCCATAAG
Organism: Hypocryptadius cinnamomeus; assembly: GCA_013400635.1. Classification (NCBI taxonomy): domain Eukaryota; kingdom Metazoa; phylum Chordata; class Aves; order Passeriformes; family Zosteropidae; genus Hypocryptadius; species Hypocryptadius cinnamomeus. The sequence continues at coordinate 31,128 of VYZP01027168.1, forward strand.
CATTACCAACTATAAATATGCACAAAGTGGAGTGACTGACACACACCACTGTGACTGCTTAAATATTATCCTGTCAGCATTGACAGCATCATATACAGGAACGACCAAGAGGTAGCTTGGCTGGCTCCTAATGCCAAGGGCAGAGTTGACAGAGGAGAAAGCTTGACAACAATAGTCACTTTCCTCATCTTCAGTGCTTGCTGACTCTAGAAAGGACACTCTTCTGGGGGCCACATTGCTTCATTACTTGGCTGGATACTTGTCAGGCACTTCCTTTTCTTTCTATTCTTTTTCCCCTACAGTAACTTCAAGTTGAAGTGTGGACCCCACTGATAAAATTCTGTGCAGGTAAACCTGTCTCAAGAGCTGTGATTATGCTGTTCCCAGACAGTTGGCAAAGTCTTATCTTCAGCCCCTAGTAGCAATGGTGGGAAGCAGAGCTACAGGCCACCCCACTAAAAGATACTGACTCTATGTATTATTGCTTGAGCTAGTTATATTTAGTTCATTAGAGCTTAACTTTGCTATACAAAGCACCATCTTATTCTAGGACAGAATGATGCATAGAACTAAGATTAAGCAAGACACCATTATACAGGCTATATGGATTACATGGACATTATATAAAGATTCACTGGGTTTGATTTTTGTCAAATTTTAAGCATTCAGGCTAACACCCTTCCAAACCAAGTCTCTTCCCAGAATATTACTCTCACTGATTATTTCAGTGGTTCAAATAAATATGACAAGTCCTGGTGCTCTGTCATCTAGAAGTACACACCTTACCTCATTCCTGCTCTGGAGCAGGGACTCAGACCAGGAATAAGAAAAGGGAGCTAAGAGGCTGCAAGGCACAGACACAGATTTTTAAGTTGTTGCAAATCTACTTATCTCACTCTATCCCACATCCGACCCGTGCTTTAAGCAGAAAAATATCTTGGTGCACGCCGGCGAGCCTAGCCCCTGACCAAGTCTGCCGCAGGCCGGGCAGCAGGGCGGACTCGCGAGGGGTGGAAGGCAGCCCCGCTGCGGTGGGCTGCCTGCTCCCTCTGCTGGCACCGCCTGCTGCAGGCTCCGGCGGAGCACCCGGAGCTGCTGAACCGGTGGAAGGGAAGACATCTAAACAGAGCCCTCGAGCACATGAGGGTCACATTTCCTTCGCAGTACGATGGGCCATCAGTCCTGCCCACGGATGCCAGCAGCCTGCAGATCGCATCTCTCTTATGCACATCTTGGAGCCGTTCTCTTAATTTATCATCACCCAAAAAACCCATACCTTTCTCTCTAGTTACTCACAGTAGCAAAACAGTCACAGTTTTTTTTAGTCACTTCATTTTTATGGGCCTCAAAATCTGTGAAGTGAGCAATAGAGTAAAAAGAAAGACACTTTTGACCTCATGTAAAAATCCTTTGCAGAAAGCAAATATCTGCAATAATTCCTCTACCATAGCATCCATTGTAGGTCTTGTCCTAACAGTGCAGAGCGGACTTTTTCAATAGTTCAAGATCATCAGCCTTTTAAAATAACATCTGATAGGGATGGTCAATTCATACAAGCTTTGTGAAACCAGTACAGGGCAGAAAAATACTGTTTGTCTCCCAGTCAGAGGAAAAGTTAGTGCTGACTTCAGCTCTTACAGTACACTGGAAACATGCTGTGCATCCCCTAATCATGGGATAAGAACTCATATCTCTTCAGACATCAAGTAATTTAAAGATGAGAAAACATGATAAGAAATAAAGTTCTCTTAGGTTTGCATCTCACAGTGACACAGGACAGGTTGCAGCCAGAAAAAAAAAAAAGAAGTGAAAATTAAAAAAGCTGTTCTTGAAACACCAGAATTTTGGGATGTAATTGGTTTTTTAAGCTTTACAGGAAGTTATTTTAAAAAGCCATGTTTGCTGTTGGGTATTATAATCAACCTGAGTTGTGACTTCTGTAGCAATTACAAAATCTATTGATCTTATACTGCAGCAGCAAAAATTGAGGACTAGTGTTTTAAAATAGCATTGTAGTTACATAAGAAAGACCAGTATTCTGCTAGTGTTCAAAATTTAATTATAGCAGCATCTTTTCCAGACTCAATGTTAGCATCATATCACCTTTAATACTAGAACTGCCTGGCATGAAAGCCATGAATAGCTTTAGCTTATCTAAAATGAAGAAACAGAATCATCAGAAAATCAAAACTATCTAGACTGGGCATAGGAAACATTAATATCCCTAGAGTAAGATTTTTGAGTACTTTAGAAATTCTGTTTTGGAATATACTTCATAGCTGTATCCACATGGTAAAAATATTAAATTGGAATCTGTGATTAAATCTCATACATTTCCAATATCTGAATCTAACAAAGAATTTCCATATATCTGTGTCCATCTATATTTCACAATATTGAAGCACTTTGTTGTAAAGGAGGAGGCTGATTAATTGAAGTAGAATTTACTTTTCCAGCCCATCATAAAAATAATTTCTGAGAACTTTATTACAATGATTAACTTAATGGATAACTTTTTTTTTCATTATTAATCTGTCTCTTCTGACTCCATTTTGAAGTGTGTTAAAAAAGGTTTGGAGCTGTTTTGAATAGCGATACTTGTGGAAATCACACTTACAAAGAAGAGTAGCAATTTAACATTATGAAAGTTCTGACATTGCCTCCTGACCAACACTACTTAATCAGTAAATACATTTTCAGGAAGGAGAAGACACTCTGTAAGAGGAGCAAATTACATCAGATGTTGTATCCTGTTTCTTAATGAAATTATTAGATTATGACTGATTTAACTAAGAAAAGACCATATGGCTCCAATCTCTCAGGGGAGATGAAACGAATCAGGTTATTTTCCTACCAAGTCCTCCTGGTACAAGCAGTGCAC
>VYZP01027169.1:6319-42580 GCA_013400635.1 Hypocryptadius cinnamomeus
CATATATATATATATATATATTCCATTGATTCATCAAGGCAATGACTCTTTTGCATAGAAAATTTCTTGGCAAAGCACAAACTTCTGGCTATACAGAAACCTTGTATTTGGTACAATTCCATATGAAAGGCACTTTTTTGGTGTGAATCTGATCTTTTTTCTCCTTTGCAAACATGAATGAGACCATCACATGTTCCTTCTGATGCATAGGTCCAGCACCCAGACCTATCTTTTTTATTAAATCAAATTATTCTTTGCTGTCTTTCTTTGCTCTGGGACAAGAAGCACTCTTTCTGCTGTCAAAAAGAAGATAACAATGCCACAAATACCCCTTGGCCACACATCCTTGGCATTCGTAAGAGACAGCCTCATGTGTATTGAGAGAAGAAAACTGACTTTTAGCTTGTGTATTGTGATATTTCTTCATTTCTTCCACAATACTTTTTAGGCTGATCTCACCGTTTCTCTGAAGGACAGAGTGTAATGAATGAGTGTTTTAAGGTCTCTTTAAGAATCACCACCACAGGTATTGGCAAAAGCAGATTTAATAAAAAAATGAAAGTGCAACAAAGTTTTTTGGCAAGATTCACTGTCCTACTTAACTGGATGGTTAAAGCACACAGAGAAAAAGCAAACTAGAACCAAAAATCAATCAGTCTAAACCTGAAATTCATCCAAAAATTATCTACATGGAAGCTGATGGAGAGTCTGTGTGGGGAAAAAGGGTAAGGATATAAAGGACTAAGGAAGACCTTCCTGCTGAGTCACAAGCATCCCCTTTCTAAACCGAGCCCCAGACTTGACCAACAGTTTAGGCCTAAAAGGTTTAACAGCACTGGAATTTAACAGCACCTAGTCTATAGCTTAATTTAAACAATTTAACAAAACATTAATATAGAATTTCCTACAGACACAGCAGTAGCTCACTTATAGGCCTAATGTACTTACAAATCTGAAGTGCTTAAACATCTAAGAGAGCAACATTCAAAGTGTGTTTGCATATTCACTCTCACATATTCACACTCACAACATTCCAAGTGTGTTTGCATATTCACACTCACATATTCACACTCACAACATTCCAAGTGTGTTTGCATATTCACACTCACATATTCACACTCACAACATTCCAAGTGTGTTTGCATATTCACTCTCACATATTCACACTCACAACATTCCAAGTGTGTTTGCATATTCACACTCACATATTCACACTCACAACATTCCAAGTATGTTTGCATATTCACACTCACAACCAGACACACCTGAAGGAAGGTGTACCAGGTACACACCTGCAAAATTTCCTGAATTCAGGGAAGTACTGATGCCAGATACCTTTGTACCTTCTCAACAGCTGAAGGGTTGAGTCTCAAGGAGTGGGGATCTCAGCTCAGGACCTGTCACTGTCCCTCAGTTGTGCTCCCCCAGGTATCTCCAGCCTGGGAGCTGTGTGTCTCAGAGAGGCCCCACTCAGAGGGAGGTGCTGGTCTCAGCCCACTGCAGTCCTGGAGAGCTCAGAGGGTCTCACTTTGGACCACTGTTCAGAGAGTCACAAGAGAGCTGGTTTTGGTCACAGTAGTTTTCCATCTTGGCCGCAGTTCAGGTCGGTACCTTTCTTTGAAAGTTCAAAACCAAAACTGTTCCACCTGGGTGGTTATCCAGGTAAGAAAAATAAGTTTCCAAGGCTGTTAAAACCCAGAGGGCTCCTTAGCCAACACAAGGTCCTGGGAGCAGACAGTGCTTTGGATAAGCTCAGAGGAGCTCAGCCCAGGGGCTGTTAGTCAAGGCCAAGTTTTAATGAGCATTTCTGAGACCACGGTGAACCCCAAGAGGGAGTGGGGGATGCACCACCACACAGACATTTTGCTATTTCTTGTAATCTCAAAGTTAATAAATACCTACACATTTCTTCTCAGGGCCAGGCTAAAGAACAAACACCTGAAGGACAAATATGTTTTATTTGGCTGCTTAGCAGCTGGAAAAGCTATCCAGATAGTCAAACACAGTGAGGTGGTTTAACATGGTGAAGACAGCTGTCAGGTCAGCAGCCAGACAGAGCCAGACAGGAGTCATGGGAGTTGAGTGATGGTGTTAGGAGGGATGAAAAGTACAGAAATGAATGGGAGGCACCATTGGGAGGTAAGGGATAGGTCTGTTGGAAATGCAGGAAAGAATTGGGAACAGAGGCATAGAGAGGACACAGAAGGACTAGAGCAGAGTCTAGGGAAGATGAGGGGGCTTGACTGTTGCTATGGGGAGTATTATAGGGAATTTGCTGGGACTCCAAGATCTTGCAGTAGAAGGTGTTGGATAGAAAGCTAGGAAAAATTTTCTTACTTCTATGTTTCACAAAACAATGTTTTCTTTTTACAGCTCTATGTAAAGCAAGTGGGAGATTGCTGAAGAGTTCCAAATGCTCCTGCACCCTAAGGAGTCTGGAGAGAGATGCCCAGGCCAGTAACCAGAATATGGGGCACAGCAATGAGCCTGGAGCCAGAGCAGCAGATAAAGGCACGCTGGCTCCACTGGAGCTGATTTAAGCAGATTTTGATCTGCATACTAGAGGTGAAGAGGCAGTTCACCTGAATTCCCATCTTCTAACTGATTTCCTTGTTTGCTTATAGCTCTATGAAATGAGGAAACTCTGCCCTGTAAGAACAACAAGGAAGGGTAAAGTTTATTTTCTTCATAGATTGAAGGAATCTGGTACAGTTTAGCTACTTATCAAGAGAATGCTGACAAAAGTCACTCCCACTCCTCCCAAGAGGGGACCACTTGGTAGAATTTTTGCACTGGCATGTTTGTGTTGGATAAACTTCCACCAAGAGGGTTTGCTTTGCACCTGATCCATGATGTTCATCAGTCCATTTGCTGGTTTTTACTCAAGATAGATGAACCACTAGAAACTGAATTCTACTGCAGATCAGAACCACCAAGAGATATGCCAAATACTAGACAATATGTTATCCTGGACCTTCAAGTGCTTTCCATTGACATGGAATCTCCAGCACATCTCCTGGTTGACTTGCAACAGCATGTTCCCAAGGAAGTTTCACCTGAGAAATTCCCAGACAAACCAATGAAAAGGCATCTTCTGAGAGACCTAGAACTTGGATTACAGCAGCCTATGTGGATGCTTAACCCACAGGGGAAGGAGAGACCAGAGCCAGGGAGCAGAATGTGGCTGCTCCGCATGACCAGCGCCCTCATTGATGGGCACAGCCCTGTGGCACCTGGACAAGGAAAGCAGAGCAGCTCTGCTGCCCAGGTTAGGCCTCAGTCCCACCAAATGAGCCCATAGCAAAGCTGCAGGTCCAAGGTGAAGCCGGGAGGTCACTTCAGCAAATCCCTGTTGGGATTAGCAGGGTATAAGGCTGGGCACATGCAGGCATACAATGTGGCTTGGCCAAGGACCAAGGGAAAACATAAATGTGGCTCCAACCCAAGGCAGGGTTCCCAGTGAGGTGTCTCCCAGCTGTTCACATCTTGGCTGTCTTCCTAGCAGTGTCCTCCCTGGTTACACAGCTGTACCCTTGCAGAGCTGACCTTGGGCAGAGGGAAGCCTCAGAGGAACAAGAGTTTCCAAAATTAGTGTTCTCAGAGCCACAACAGTTGTTCTTAGACATCTGAATCTATAGGAACTGACTACTGGGGATATTTCAGTGCATTGGGATGCAGTTACATGGCAAAACTCAAAGTTACCTAAACCAGACATCTCAAGAGGCAGCACCTCATTTCTGAGCATCTGCTCCCACCACAACACTTTGCCCTCAGTTTTGTGTCCCGTCTTCCCATTACACACGAGAGGGACTGGTTGCCTTGGGGCTCAGATCCAGCTGAAGGAAGAGCAAAGTGCTGTACACCAGGTATTTGAGTACCCACTCACTTACACCTTGCTAGATACAGGATCCTTCTCTCAGCAGCACCACTGAGAGGCTTTTCCCCTGGTGGGGGCCTCGATTGCACTAAGGGCTTTAGTTTGCCAGGCTTTCTGTGATGGAAAAGTAAGAAAAAAAGGAAAGTGACTGATAGGGAAAGACAGATCAGAACAGCAAAAAATTAGTTTATCAGCAAGGAAAACACTCATCTCAGTGTGAGAGAACAAAGGAGTAAACACCAAAGGGGTCAAATGACACACACAACCCTGATTTGCAACTCACTTCCCCAGACCTGAGACCAAAGTTTGGCTTCTGCTTGGCCCTTCTCTCGTTTGCCAGCACCAAAACCACCTCTGTGGCATGGAATCACACCAGTCTGACGCCTTAGGTTAAGCCTGGCATCTGCCATCCTTGCAGAGCTGGTGAAGGGGTTGCTGAAACTGAACCTGAAAGGGTTTGGGCCAGATAAGGATGGTGGCACAGATTCATTCACATCTCTTGGATCTTCTGGGACTGCACTGTGTTGGTATTTCTGAGGCAAAACAGGTATGGGGATGAGGTGCTGTGTCCAACAACAGCTTTGGCTGGAATGTGCTTGTTCTTTTCAAAATAAACAATTCCCTGGCCAAAACTAAGTGCCTGTAGGGATGTCAGTACTTAATTGTCACTTCAGGTGCCAAATTCTTGCCCCTTATCAATGATACTGCTCTTGATTACTCTGAAAGTCCTTATCAGCCATTGTTCAAGCCTATAGACACCTCTGCCTGCTCAGTACTTTTTGGATAAATCCATGTTCAGCTTTAGAGGTTTTTGAGAGTCCCTCCCTGAAGAGCTCCACCAGATCCAGATGTTATCCATGCAGGGAGGCATTTGTGTGGATTACAGACTGATCCTGGCCAAGCCAAATACCTTGGGCTGAATCTTCCAGACTTGTTTTCCCCCAACAGCTTTTCAGAACTCACTTCTACGAATGACTGGAAAGCCTGTGGGATTGTAGCTCAGTACAGAACAGATCTGGGCAGAAAACGCTCACTGCACATCCCAAAAAAACCCTCCAAGAGAGAAAGAGGAACACAGGACAGGGCAATACCAAACAATCAGGTTAACACATCCCAAAAATGCTATTTATGGATTTAAAAGGTCTCTGTGTTTATTAACCAACACACCTGACCCTTTTCTTAGTGCAACACCAACCAAAGGTGGTTCTTTCTGAATGGTTAGCACACAAATGGATTAAAAATATCAACAGTGGACTGTGTATGTGAAAATAAACCCCACTCTTAGCTTACAGAGGGCATTCAGTAAATTCAGCTGACATTGGGCATGGGTTTGACCTTATTACCAGTCCCCGTTGAACAGAAAGGACAGAAATATTTAGCTTGAATTTTCTCTCACTCCACTTCTGCACCAACATAATTTCATTGGCACCAGAAGAAATCCTTCATTGACAAGGGGGGATGGAGAGGACAATTACACCTGTGGACTGGCAGGTGGAGCTCCTCCTCTGGGATTCTTCCTCCTCAATCCCACATCCCTGAACATGCTGATCCTTACAGAAGGGCTGATATCTCACAGGCACTCTCTCAGCCCAATTTTTGGAGTGTCCAATCTGTCCAAAGGACCGGGGAATGGAGACTGAAAAGAGTTGAGATTAGAGGTGGTTGAAAGCTGGATTTTGCTTCCAGCTGAAATTCATCACACACTGTATAACATATATCCTGCTCTGGGACCTTAAATGAGAATCTCTTTTAGGGTCTCTAAGAGAGGGAAATATAAGGAAAATATTTTGAAATAAAAAACTCTCTAATTATCTGATAAATGATATTGAGATTGAAGCAGAGCCTTATCCAGAGGTGTGGAGGATTTATCTCATCTTTTCCAGCTGGTTTCTAGCACCTGTAATGCTGTCAGTGTTCCATCCATAGATTTGTGGAGTCAGGCACATTTCCACAACACTTAATTTGTGACAAACTAACATTTCTCAGCTGAAAAACATCCATGAAAAAGACTCACAAGCTCCCAGCACTGGCTTTTCTCCTTGTTCCCATCTGCACACAAGGCTGATGCAGAGCAAACCTTCTACCTTTGTCTGGGTCAGCCGCACATTTCCTGCATTCATTGTTTGCCCGCTATCCTTCCTGTTACGAAAGGGAAGCTGGCAAGATAAATTCATTGGGACTGGTCTGCACTTGAAAGCACTGTCCCTGTCCCAGCCCCAGTGAGGAACACAGAGGATACATTCTGTCCCCTGACACCCCTCAGAAAGGTCTCACGGGGTGAGGCTGTGCCGGTGGCAGCAGGTGAAGAGGATGTGCATTAGGGGGACATGGTTGGGTGGATGTGGCACATTCCCTGCTCTCTCTCCTTTCCCCAGATCCTTTCCACAGCATCACACTCAGAGCAGAGCCCCCTGCTCCTGCTGGGCTTTAGTCCTGCCAAGGACTACACAGCACTACCAGCCAATGATTATTCACCTGGCCAGCACCAGTCTGAGCACACAAGCCACAATGCCCACTCCCATGGCCACAATGCCCACTCCCATGGCCAAAAATCCAGGTCAGGTGGGACAGGCACCATTCCCCCCTGACCTTGATGGGAAGAGCACCTTTTGATTCTTCCTGCTCTGAAGCTTTACATTTGGTTAGCTGCTCCAGGTAGAGCACAGCCCAGCTTTCACTTCAGTTCTCTTGGAAACCCGCATCAGTGCAGCTCAAAACATGGCAAATCTGACCAGCCTGCCAGCCTGAGCTGGTGCTCCTGTTGGTTGCAGGTTGGTAACTTTCAGCTACAAAGGATGCTCGTAGGATGTCCCTGAGAGGCTTCTGATGAGCAAAGTCTGTTTGTCTTGTCTCAAATACACAGGTGATACTCTCTGATAAGCAGGCAGGATAGCAGCAGGAAGGAAAACCTGAGGTATGGGTGTCCAGCAGCATTGCTGGCTGAGCAAGAAAATAAATCTTACCCTTTTTTTTTTTTTTTTTTTTGTGGTAAGGAGAGGCAGGGAAGCCTTTCATCCAGCCTGCTTGTTTTAAAGGGAAATGTTTCCAAGAATGGAATATTTACTTAATACTAAAGTGCCATCTTTGCCAAGCATTGAAAAATGACAGGTTTAGCTGTAGTTGTCTAGCAAGAGCCTGTCTGACTACATTTGTATTAGAACTGCTGCAGAAATCCTGAGATTTTTGTACCAAGCTCAAAATTTGCCAGACAACTCCAGCCATTCTTTCTAATTGGGAGAACTAAGACATTGGGAGCAGTAAGTTACCAACAGTATTCAAAGTCCTTGGGAGACACAGCTCTTCCAAACATCACAATCCTTCCTAGATCCCTGTCCCAGTTTTAAGCTGAGCTTTTAGCTGGCATAAGCCCCATCAAGACTGCTCCACGTCAAGCTGCCCTAGCAGGTCATCACTGCTGTAAGTGAGCCTGGCTGCTCCTGCTCTCTTTGGCCTCCCCTTCCCTGGCACCCAGAGGATGCCCTGCTGAAGCAGTGGATTCAGCCCATGGAACAGCCAGACAACCTCATGGATGTTTTCTGAGCTGGTTTTCATAGCCACAGTGGCAACATGAAGCAAAGTTGCAGATGGAGGAACTGGTCAAGATGCCACTAGTTAGGGACAAGAAAGGGACATGCTTAAGAGTGTGGGGAGATGATCTGTTCCATTCAACTGTGTCATTCAGTTCATTCAATGTGTCACACAGAGGAGAGGAAATAAAGTCAAGTGAACTTACCCACATGAATTTTCCTGTTTGAGTGGTTTCAGCAGAAAGCTTGTATCCTTCCATATAAATATTATATTTAGAGAGGAATTTTGCCCAGTGCTATCAAGAAGTCCTTGTTTTATTCTGACAAGCAAGATGTCACTTCCTGGGACTTACTTCTCAATGGGACCTCAGGCACAGCTCCAATGACTTTCTTTAGATGTGTAGGGCAAATCCTTTTAAATCGGTTCATTCCTCCCTTTGGGAGCTGTGCAATTCCATTTTGCTCCCTGAGCAAATGAGAAAGCACTCCATGCTGTCAACCCAGGGGACTGCTTTGTACTTCAAATGAGTTTTCCTTCAAGAAGGACCCTCTAACTCCCCGTGCATATGGGAAGTTTTGAGGGAACAAATGAACATCTAATTTGTGCCAGTCTCTGAGCGCTGCTTGCTCCCTGCTTCCCAGGGGCTCCATGTGCCCTGTGCCATCTGCAGTGAGCAAGCAGCAGTTCTGCATGTGCATGCAGCTCTTCTATTCCCAGTGTGAACAGGAACTGGAGTTTTCCTGGTGCTGCAAGTCCATGAGCACCTCCAGGCACAGAGGGCCCCTGGGGTCAGCCAAGGTGCCCGTGGGAGTCGCGTGAGCTGATTTGTGTTTATGCAGCAGCACACCTGTGCAGGGGGTCTTGTTTTCAGGGAGCAAAGTTCTCATTAATTTTATGAGCACAGCAGCTCTTGGCACGCAAGAGCTAAAATTCCCTGTGCACTCACAGGGAGGGCGAGCTGCTCAGGCTTTAGGGCAGCCAGTGGTTAATAGGATTTAATAGGTACCCACCAGAGGTGGGCTCAGATGGGGTGGATCACTGGGAAACCACCCATCTTGAGTCACCCCAGCCAGAAAGCTGGAAGAAGGAAACCAAACTGGGCACTGGTGAGCTGGCAAAGGATGAATCAGTTAATTTAACAAACAGTGGGTTTTCAAAGGAAGAAAAGGAAAATGTTAACAGGAAGATAATGAGCTACACAGGATACCTAATCACTTCTGTAAAGCTTGATCTTAACTGGTGGCTGTCCTTATCTCAGTGTCCCCAGGGAGGCAACTGCGAGATCAAAAGCTCTGGAAGCGGGAAGGTGGGTTTCCAGTGCCATGAGGTGCACAGGTCTCTAAAGTCTCACACGGTGTGCAGGGGCTGGAGGGCACGAGCTGCAGCAGAGGGAAGGACAGACCCAGCACAGCCAAAATCTGCAGAGTCTCCTCCCACAGAGGGGTGTGTGGGGAAGGCAACCCCTGCAAGCAGTCACACATCAGTCCTTCACCAGCGAGGGGCAGTTCTGCCTCTGCTGCCCACCCTGACTCTGCAGCTGGCAGCCAGGGATGGGTTGGTATGTTTGTTCCAGCCTGCTTAAAGCAATTCTTGGTATTTATGGCTGATGCAGAGCCAAAAATATGTCCAACACCCGGTCAGCTGGCTTTACTCTGAGCTGCACAAATCAAATCAGCCCTTAATTGAATTCCCCTCTGTTGAGGCAAACTGGAGCTCGAGCGCTGGGATTTCCTTGGATTGTTCCCTCCGGTGAAGCTTTCATGATGTTTCACTCATGTGCCTGGCACCTCCTAACGACCTCACAGAGAGCTGTATGCAAATCGGCTTAATGAGCTGGGGATGCTCTCAGCTGGCAAGGGGGAGGAAGAGCATCAAGCCATTAGTGCCGAGCGTTCAGGTGCCACCATCAGTGTCAAAGGCAGCGCTCTGGGCTCCTGCTGCCAGCAGCTACCGTGAGACTTGCTGGATTAGACTGCTCTTTCCACGGTCCCACCGTGCTTGCACTCCTTGTAACATAATCTAAACCGCCCTGTGAATAAACTGCAGGGCAAGGAGCCCCACGAGCCATGGGAAGCTCCTGCTCCTCTGGGAGCTCTGTGCTCCGTGTGGGTGCTGCACTCCTGCCCCAGTGAGAGCCTGGAGGAGAGCACCCTGGCCCTCACTGCTCCCCTGCCAAAAGGGCTGGAGCAGGTTTGGTGCAGGTTTGAAGACAGTGGTCAGGTTCAGTCAAGAGTCCAAGTCCTCAGGCAAGTTGAGGTGATGAGGAAGGCCCGAGGTCAAGCTGCAAAGTCACTTCACAGGGCAGGGGCAGAGTCAGGGGTGGGATCAAGGTAATCAGACTTAGAAACAGCACAGTGGTCATCAGACAGATCCATGGAATCGTTAAGGTTGAAAAAGACTGCTAAGGTCACTAAGTCCAACCATTAACCCAGCACAGCCAGGACCACCACTAAACCATGTCCCTAAGCACCACATCCTCATGACTTTTGAACATTTCCTGGGATGCTGATTCCACCACTTCCCTGTGCAGCCTGTTCCAGTGCTTGATCAGCGTTTTCCTGCAGATTTTTTTTCCTGATATCCAATCTAAATCTACCTTGGCATAACTTGAAGCTGTTTCCTCTTGTGCTATTGGACACTCCTACATGTGAAGCAGGTCCAAATAATGGGATCAACTCTTGCCTATGCCATCTCCAGCCTCACCCCAAGTTCTGAGAGCCAAACCACTCAAGTGGGCAAGCTGAGGGTGCTGCCAGTACCTAATTTCTGGGCAGCATCCCACCATCCTCATGACCAGATGGTGAGCTCCCCTCCCTCAGTCATCCTCCTCCCCAGCTGCAGGTGGTTTTAGGCAAGATCTTTTCACATCTTCTCACATCTTGCCACATCTTTTCATAGTATGTGGCCACTCACCTCATACACCTCTCCCTAAGTCACTCCAAGACCCACAGGAACCTTGTGCCCTTTCTCTCTTCTCTGAGAGGTGACAAGAAGGAGCTGAGCTTCCATGTCACCACCTTTCTGTGGTGACAAAGGACCGTTTCTGGCCATTTCAGCTGCCTTGGCTGCTCCCCATCTTGGGGCCAGCCTGCCACCTCGTGTTCAAAGCTGGTTTTCTGATTTTCAGAGCGGTTTAGCACAGGCATTGAAAATGCCTCAGGCATTACTTAATTGATTTGCATTTAGGACTCCTAAAACCCAGAAAAGATGAAGAAAACCTTGAGGAGCTTGGCTCTGTGGGGCAGCCGGGATGAAACAACAACCACCCCAATGTCCCCAGTGTTGGTTTTGGTGGCACAGCTTATTTCAGGTAGGTTCTTGCCTGAAATTAATTTCTCACAAGCAAGGGTGAGCACTCCTGGATCTCCAGCAGCTGTTTTAGACTCTCCCTGCTACAGTGCAGGGTTTGGGTCCATTCTTGTTGTGGCATTCCCTGCAACTGGATGTGATTTTTCATGCCTTGAGCCTGGCCCATGATTTGCAGCACCCATACAAAAAACCCATGGAAGCTCTGTTGCTTTGTTTTACTGAAGCTCTCAAGGATTATTGAGGTGCTCATGGGCATCAGAGACAGAGATATGAGCTCCAGGTTCCACTTGTGGGGCATCAGTAGCCACCAAATGGTGTCTGGGGGCCAGGACAGATGCTCAGGGTACCTTGCACAGCCCTAAATACATGTGTGAGCCAAGGACTCCAGGTCCTCACACACCTCAGGGGCTTCATCTCAAACTGGAGCCTCCTCACCTCCCACTTGGTTCCTGTTGTTTCCATCACTCCTAACAAGCATTAAGTGTTCATTAGAAAGGATAGATGTTTATAGGGTGCAGGATTTTTTCCAGATTATTTTTTTATTTTCCTAAATACTCCTGAGAGTGTGACAAATCCTTCTCATAAATCCTATTAGTGGTTAATAAACCCAGAGGGACATGTGCTATCATCTTGTTGAGCTCTGCTGTAGCTTTCTACAGAGATTCTCTTTTATTGCTCCTGTCTTTCATAGCTTCTGTCTTATTTCTCTTTTTTTCACCATCACCCTTTCTGCCCTTGGTATGCCATTTTCCTCCTGTCCCTGTTCCTTCTCAAGTATTGGGATATGCCATATGTGCCCCACTCATGGGGCAGGCAAACACCACAGGTGTGACGTACAGAGACTCTGCAGGATGGCAGGGTAAAATATTCACAAAAAATCGCATTTGCCCAGCTGTGTTGACTCTTGCAGCTCCCAGCCATGGCAGCTGGGGTAGCTGTTCCCTGCCCTTGGCAGGGGAGTTGGAAGTAGATGATCTTTAAGGTCCCTTCCAATTCAAGCCTTTCTGTGATTCCATGATCCCAGGAAGGCAGCAGTCTTCACTCAGCTTTCGCAGTGGACACGTAGGGACAGCTGTAAAATGGGGATAGGTCAGAGACAGCTTAGAAATGGGGGAAAATATTTTTTTGTCCTCCTGGTTTTGGGTTTAATTTCTCACGTGGGCCTGATTCCTCTTCTTCTTCCACAGGCAAAGAACTTTACAGCTGAGAACTTTCCACCTGTTTGATTACAGTTATCATTCACAGATACACACATGACTACCCAGTGGGTGATGACTTGACCAGGCACTACACAGTGCATGACCGTGCCAAAAGTCAGTTTCTGGGGCAAGTGGAGGCACCAGCTGCTTCCTGAAATGTGCTGGACATCACGTGGCATGTCTGTGTCTGGTGTAACCCGCAGATGTCACGCTGAGATGGTGCAATTCTGCCTCGTGAGTCACCAAGGGCTGAGCTGCTGTGTCTGAAGTGAGCTTTCCTTCTCCTGTGACTGGGCCAGCTGGGAATTAGCCTGCAGGATCAGCTGTCTGTGTGTGCTGAGATGAGCCAAAGGAGAGCTCGACGGCGATGATTTTTCCCCATTAGCGGCGGGCTGCAGACACAGTCTGGCAGAGTGGCACCCATTGAATTCTGCCTGGGTACTGAAGAGCCTCTTGGCAGCCTGGCTGGAGGATGACTTATGGGTTTGTTTACTTGCTCCAACTCATGTTCAGTGCAGGCCAGGCTGAGTAAAATGTTCACATTTTGCTAATATGGCATGTGCACATCAGGCATGAGGAAACATGCTAGAGCTGCAGAGACCCAGCCATGTGTGTGCACTCCTTGGGTTCCTTGCTCCTGCATACCAGTGCTGCTTGAGGCAGGAGGTAAGGCCACGGCAGACCCTGTTGTTGGCTCGAGCCTTGGCTGCTGACCTGCTTATCCAAGTGCAAAATGCTGTGTAAGATGATTAAATCATCTTCCAAAGAAGGCCTGGAATCCTGGCTTTTCCTGTAAACAACCAGGTAACTGTTTACTGGAACAATGTGAACCCTGGCCAAGAAACTGTGCAGAGCACTAAAAACATTGGAAATGACCCCATATATCCTCATAGAAGCAAGTCCTTTAACAAGATGAAGAACAAGCACAAGGCAAATTTCCAATTACTTTAACATGCGTAAAAAATCAGGTTGTGCCTGGTCATGGCTCTGTGATCTTACAGTGGAGCTGCTATTTGGTACTGGCTTGCTCTTGCATCTTTATTGCTTATTTAAAATGTGCCACTGCTTGGACTGGAATTTCATAATAGCGGCACTTTAGGCTTCCACGTCTCTTGCCTCAGAAAACATCACATTAAAACTTGCTCAGCTGTACAAAACCCAGCCCTGCAGACAGAATACAAAACATCACTGGCGCCTTCCTGGACTCCCTGCAAAGCACTGGCAAAGCTGACCCCAAATCTGCAGCAGTGATCACACCCCTGTGACTGTCCCCTCTCACCAAACTGTGACAGTGCCCTGCTGGCTTCTGCTTCAATGTGACAACCTCAGCACACACCAGAAGTACCCCAGCACTGGAATGCACCTCCACTCCTCCACCAAAGTGTGTTTACCTCTGTTCTAGAGCGCAGTTTTAAATTATTAAGCAATTTCCTGCCTCCAGGAGCTGGGAATGGTGTTCCTGGCCTGAGGAGGTGCTGGGCTGCACAGGTAATGCAACAAACTGATGTTGTCCTGCTCTTGATGTTGTCTGTGGTACCCAGAACTGCTGGGGGTTTTGTGACAAGTGTCCCCTGTCCCAGCTTTGTCCCACTGCTGTGGGATGACATGTCCTTCTCTTTGCTAAAATCTAACTTGGTTCATGGACACAATATAATAACCTTGAAAATAGGGGGGAATCTTCTCTCAGCTCTCTCCTACAACTAGTGCCACACCCAGGGAGCCAACCTGCCAAAATTGCCCTCAAACCCCCTAAGATGGGAGCCAGGATAGAACAACCCCAATAATGCACAGTAGGGTACAGTCTTCCTTTTTTATTGAGACAAAGGGAGATGCAAGTGATTTTTTTTTCTCTTGGTTTGCCTTGTAGAATGCTTTTTCCCAAGTTCAGGCTTATCCAAGCATGGGAAGAATCTCTCTTGGACATTGAAGAACATCTCCTCAAGTCCTGTAGGAAGACCCAGAGTGCTGAACTCTTGGCTCTGTGGGTTCAGGTGCTGAGGAACGAAGAAAAACCAAAGCCTTTTGAGCCAAGCCCTGCACAGGCTTGCTGGTGTTGGCCCCAGGGAGCCATGGTGGCTGGTGTGGCCCTGACAATGATGAGCTCTTGGCCCAGAGCAGCCTGTGGGTGACTGAGTGACCTGTGGACCTTGTACTGGCAGCAGTGCAGAACCTCAGCCAGCTGAGGAATGGGAAGTCAAATTAGTCCCATAGAGAAGTTAATTGCCAACCCAAGCCTGGTCTGTAGGACTGGGCAGTTAGCACTGGCTAAACCTTTGTGACTTCTCTGGATCAAGGACCAAGAATGTGGAAAATCCCATCGAGGTTTTCCCTATGATCCCCTCCCGTCTGGACCTTGTTTTCCCACAATCTTTGGTTTTCCCTTTGGAAAAGATGTGTGCCTTTCCCTTCAGAAACCTTGTGGGATGGAGCTGACCCCATGCAGAAGTATTGAATGTTGCTGAGGTGCAGGTGGGCACCTTGTTGAGACTGGGAATGAAGATGAGCAGGGTAAGATGGTGCTGCTTCATGGTGTTGCACACCTTCTCTCCCAGCCATGGGTGGTGGTGTAGAACTGTGACATTTTGGTGGAATATGGGAACTTTCTGAGCTCTTGATGTGTACAGATCACGGGTGGGCATTTCCTTCTCACAGGTAAATGGACAGAAGGTGTTAGGAGCAAAGGGCAGAGGCTTCTGAGGCTGTTGAAATCTGATAATCCTTGGTACCACTCACATATGTTATGTGCTATTGTCCCTGCAGTGAGCAGGGACATCTTCACCTGAATCAGTTTCCTCAGAGCCCTGTCCAACCTGGCCTTGAACACTTCCAGGGATGGGGCATCCACAACCTCTTTGGGCAATCTGTGCCAGTGTTCCACCATAGTCATTGCAAAGCACTTCTGTCCAATTTAAATCAATCCTCTTTCAGTTTAAAACCATCATCCTGTGTGCTATTCTAACACACAGCCAAAAGGTTTGTCGTCCAATAATGCTCTAGACAAAAAGATGTTTAGCAGCAGCATTCCTATATAGGCTCCTAACATGTGTCAGCACCCATGGGAATTCCTGTCTCTGGTAGGAGCTAGGTGCTAGCTGTTGTTGACACATCTGGCTTCCAGCTGTTTTTTTGGCAGATGTGCAGGGACCTGGGCTGGCTGTAAGAGAGCAAACACAAAATGCAGGGTGTCCTGCATAGGAACAGGGTTGGGAGGGGATGTTCTGTGTCTCTGCCTCCAGCTCACTGAATCACATCACCTGTGCCTGGCCAGCAGCCTCCGCTGGGCATGTTCCTGGCACGGTGCCTCCACGCACAGCCCTCTCTCTGTTCTCCTGGGACTTGTGAGGCTCAGCTGTGTGCAGCTTGACAGAGGATATAAAGAGGCTGACAAGAAAACTCCATAGGAACACGAGGAGGCTATCACAGTCTTCAGGGAACTGGGATGAAGTCATGGCAGAAATACACAGGGAAATAAAGTAAGATAAGTAAATATGGCTAAACCAAGCCTAGTGCAAAACAAGCCCGAGCTTATATTTTCAGTGTCATCTTTTTGCCCCTTCCAGTGCCTAAAGAGGGCTTATGGAAAAGAGGGAGAGTGGGGCAGACAGTGAGAGGGCAAAGAGAGATGGTTTTAAAATAAAAGAGGAGAAATTTAGATTGATTATTCAGAAGAAATTCTTCCCTCTTAGGGTGGTGAGGCCCTGGCACAGGCTGGCCAGAGAAGCTGTGGCTGTCCCATGGCTGGAAGTGTCCAAGGCCGGCTTGGATGGGGCTTGGAGCAACCTGGGATAGTGGAAGGTGTCCCTACCCATGACAGTGAGGTTGGAACACGCTGATCTTTAAGGTCTCTTCCAACCAAACCATTCTGTGATTCTGTTATTGCCATGAGTCTGTGCCCAGCTTTTCAGTAAAAGCACTTTGGAGTTCACCAGCTCTTTGCATATTTATTCTCGTGGGGGCTGCATTCCTGCAAATGTAAGATCTGAGCCTTTTTTCTCTTTAAATTTTGCATTTGATTTGCTAATGTCAGCCTCCAGAGGGCGAAAACCCTTCGGAGTGACGCTGGGAATCGCTCCAGCCAAGCTGGAGGTGATCTGCTTGCAAAACCGCCGCAGAAAGAACCGTCATAAGGAATTCCCCTCCCCAAAATCGTGCATTTTCTGACTCATTTCTGCGACGACATCTCCGGCTCCCAAGGCTGGCCACTGCTGTGGATGGGGTGAGGGAAGGGGAAGATGAATTTCTGAGTTGGGGTTTCCTGGAAATCTTTAAGGATGATGAAACCGGCTGGTGCCTTCCATCATGTGGGAATTTTTCTGCTGGCTTGTCCCAAAAGGTGCTTCACAAGCCAGAAACCCCAGGCGATGCAGGAAAAGTCCTAATGAGGGTGATACAGAGGTTATTTACTTCCAAGTATCCTTGCAAAGTGCTGTGGGGAAAAAGGGGATCTGCCACTTGCCAGCTTCTGAGGCAGTACAAAACCCTGCCAGATCAGCACATCCTGGTGCTCTAACCCTGACCCAGGACCCAAAGCCATGGAGAAATGTGTCCCAGAACACCCAGTTCTGGGAAATATTAAAAGTTAGTTAAAGCAAGGGTGGGATGTTTTTAAAACAACACACACATTGCTGCTTGCTGAAGACACCCAGTTCCTGGAAGTGCTGAGCGCTTGCTCTGAAAAAAACCCAAAACCAACCCAGATCTTTTGTGTATGTCTACAGAAAAACTGGAAAAAGTAGGAACTGGTGGGAATATCATAATCTTGGACAGTGATGTTATTGTTGGAAAAAAGTGTTCTAAGAGGGTATGGAGATAAGATGGAATGAGACAGGAGCAGTTTAGGAGTGAGGAAAAGGGAAATGGTGCTGAGGAAGAAGACTGAAGAAGTGGGATTGCTGGGGCCCTCAGTGTAAGGAATAATTCAGTGTATACATACACACATCAGCTATACCACTAATAAATTCGCTCTAAATAGTATAATTCAATTCTGGAGTATATTTATGGTGAGATGGGAGGTCACAAGCCACAGGCTTGCCCCCGGCATGCTGCTGGTCTATGAGAGGATGCTGCTGTCAGCTGCAGGGACCCAGCACTGCCGCATCCATCCTGGCACCATCACTGAAACAGGCTGAGTAATTAAATCATTTACTGCTACATTTCTGTCAGATCTCATTACACAGCACCTGAGTTATTTTTCCAGTTGAGTGATTGCCTGGATCCTACTGTGGTGATGCTAAATATCCCATCCCTGATGAAAACCCTGGCAATGCCCTCAGAGGGAATATTTGGTCAGGGCTGGTGTTTTCTTCTGCAGCAATAATGCTGTCAGGATATAATCCTGGTGTGGAAGTGGCCCTGCCTCATCCATCATCACAGCTCACCATGGGCAGAAGGGGAGAAGTTCAAAGAAAGAATGCAGGGAAGATCGAACATGAGTAGGTCAGGACTTCTTGTCCTTGAAAAGAGGTGAGTAAAACATGGTGAAGCTTATGGAACTGGGAGAGGACAGGCTGTTCACTGCTTCAGTCACTGACAAATAAAAATAAATAAATAGATGGATAAGGGCATCAGCTGGGGTTGCCAGGCTCAAAACAGCCAAATCAGCCAGTGTTTGGTACAAGGTCTGACACAGATGGCAAAGGCTTGTTTTGCTTTCTCCAGAGAACCCCGGGTGGTCACAGGAGAGAAACCCACAGAGGGTCACCCAGCACCCACAGAGCCCAGGAGCTTGGCTCTCCCCAAGCCACAAACAGTCTGAGACAGGAGGGTTTGCAGAGGAAATTACATCACCCATCATTATGCATTTCCCAGAAATCTGCTTCTGGAGCCAGGGACAGGACTGTGGGGAAGTGGGACATGGTGCAGCCTGGTATATCAGCCCTGTCCCATTCCCACAACCCTCAGGCTGATGTAAAGTAACTGCACCAGAGACAGCCCCAGCAGCGCCTTTGCAGCTCACCTCAGCTGCACTGCTTCTTACCTTGCTTTTGTGGCACAGGTGTGGGAGGCTTGTGCCAGCACAGATGCTGTCCTGATGCCAGTGCAGTTAGAGAAACACCTGGAAACAGATTCCCCATGCTCATCCATCTGTGATATGCCAAGCTAAGGGGTCTTCCCTCTGCCTCAGCTGTCTCTTGTATCCAACAAAACCTGAACTGTTTTTTGCACAGTCCAGCATTAACAGCACAGATGGAGCAACTATACTGGCATATGCATGGCTGTTAGTCAAAAGGAATGAATTATAATGGACACAGGGGCCGTTTCTATGATTTCTATGGCTAGGAAAGGCATAAATACCTCTTACAAAAAAAACCCAAAAAAACCCAAACCAGCCCAAAACCAAGCAAACAAACAAAAACCAACCAAAATCAAAACCAAAAAATCCCAAAGAACAACAACGTCTCCTTCTCCCCTTGTCTGCTTTCCCATCTGAAATAATCACCCTGGCCAAAAGCTTGTGCATCTGGCTTGGGCTCACAACAGAGTTTTTAAAAGCTCCATCTTTTGGTTTTTAATTTGCATGTATCTGACATTGGAGGGGCTAAACATGAGCACAGAAAAGCTCTTGTGGTTTTTTCTCATTGCCGCTTTTCAGAGCATTACTGTGTTTTGTAGTGGTTTGTACTGAAGAAGTGTCAAATACAGGGAGCAGAACAAGGCTGTTGTCAGTGCAAACCCACCTTCACAGCATTTCCCAAACATTTTGCCTATGTTCTGCATTTTGTGTCAATGTTCAACATACTCCTTTCATTTCATTTTTCTTCTTTATTTTTTCTCAGGAAATAAAATAAACCAGGCAAGGTTTGAAGGCAGAGAATATGCTGAGTGCTTCAGAGAGCTTTTCTAACGCAGCTTGTCACATCCTTCTTCTGGAGCTGCTCGCCTTGACAGCCTTGAACTCTCTTATTTCTTTAACCAAAGCCCCGAAAACACGATATTCTGCTTAAACTACCCTAACCCTTTAAACTACTCTAACCCTTTATAGCTGTTTAAGCTGCTTAAGAGTCAGCTAGGTTCAGATCAATTCAGACGCTGAAGCATGGCAGAGTAGCCGAATGCTGTAAACTCCCCTGGCTTTGAAATGATCTCAAAATTGAAAATTGTTCAACTGGTAGCATTTAAATATTCATTGCTCTAAATCTAAGAAAATTTGCTTTTAAATAGGATTGAATTATGAGCCTCAAAGAGATTTGCAGCACAAAGCCCCATTTGCAGAGCGCCTGAGTAGCAGTTTTAAAGTTATTAACTTGTGCAGTTAGGAAATTCCTCCTTAAGTGGCATCTTTAACAAATGCTTCACGAAATTGCCTTCAACGATCAAAAAATACAGATGCAATTAATTTGTCTTGAGTTTTAAACCTCACTGGCATCAACAAAACAAGCTGTATTTTATCTCCCTGGCTCCCAAGCTGAGTGCAAAGCCTGGCAGTGACATAAAATCAGTACGGCTCAATGGTTTTGTGCTTGTTTCCTCAGATTCATTAAACCAGTTGTGGTGAGGATGTGCAGTTGCACACGTGGACAGGCACAAACCCACACCTGTCACTGGGGTGAGATGGAGTGAGCCCAGTCCCAGGCACAGGGTGAGTTGTTTTGAAGCTCTGAGCACCATGAGGGCCACCCTTTGAAATGGCAGCAGCCCAGGCAGTTGTGTGCATCAATAACAGAGCCCATGGGCTGGTGACAGTTTTTGGCCCTTCCTCGTAGGGGTCAGGAGAGGTGACATCAGCTTGGGTGAGGAGCAGATGTCTCCATGTACAACATGATGTGATGTGTTTGTGGCCAAGTGTTTTTCCAGCTAAAAGAACAGGATGTGATTTTCCTGGCTGAACCGGGGCAAGACCTTGTTGAGTCACCTCTCCAGCCTCCGCCTGACTGTGGAAGTGAGTTAAACATCAAACTCTCCAGCAGAACCCATTAACCAGCTCCATCACTGCCAAGGGCCACTGGGAAGCAGTGGGAAGGGATGTGGTGATGTGCTGGGCATTGAGCTCCTTTGAAATGCCCAGCAAAACCCTGTGGGGACCCAGGTCTCAAGCTGGAGGATGCTGGGGAGCCTGCTCTCTGCAGCAGTGGGGATGGATGTCCTCCAAAACACCACGTGTCCCACGTGGGGATTGATGGGACTCCCCCTGCACCATCACCCCAGCTGAGAGCAAGTGCAGCTCCTTGGCATGGAACTTGAGCACCTACATCCCACAAAGAGATCCTGCAAGCCCCACTCAGCCCTTTCAGAGACCACAAAATCGTAGAATGGTTTGGATTGCAAGGGACCTTTAAAGGTCATCTAGTCCAACCCCTTGAGCAAGATACTCAACAAGACCAGGTTGCTCAAAGTCCCACCCAATGTGGCCTTGAATGTTTTCCAGGGATGGGGTATCCACCACCTCTCTGGTCAACCTATTCCAGTGTTTAACCACCTTCATTGTAAAATGGTCTGAATCTACCCTCTTTTAGTTTGTTCTATGACAACAAGACCTTCTAAAAAGGACAACTTAACCCCTCACAGCCTGGAAATGGTGCCCAGGCTGGTAGTGTTGGGAGTGTATTGGGCACGTGGCAGTGTTGGGCACGTGTTGGGACACAGGGACTCTCTCTGGCCTTGAATGAGGAATTTCAGGTGCTTTAGTGTCCCTGGCCATCCAGGTTTTCTAGAGCCTGAGGATGGGGAGTCTGTAGAGCAACTTTAATGTGGTAACATCAGCTTGTCAGATGCTCCAAAAATCAAGAAGTTCAGGAAAATAACTGCTTACTCTGGTCAAAATACGCATTTCTTTCTATTTTCAGAAAAAATATCTCCTTTGGAAGGAAATGGCTGCACATTTAGAGATGGGAGGTGTAAGATGCCAGCATTTCAGTGCTGAAAATAACACCTTCTACCGTTTATCTGGATCTCAGGAAAAAAAGTGAATAATGACACAGAGGATGTGTGCTGCAAACCTTAATGTCACAGTGTCACCCCTTCCCTCCCTCCTGCTGGAGCTGCCAGTTGAGAGCATCTGGCCTTCCTCCTAAAACCACCTGCAATTTATTGCTCCAGCATTAAAGGCTGGACTGTGAGCCCAAACATCAGCCCTGGAGAAGCAGGGTGTAAATCCATGCACTGACCATGGGACCACCACCTCTAGGGCAGTTGTTGATGGCATCCTGCTCTCACCTCCAGCCTGGGGGAGGTCTGGGAGAGCCCAGCTCTTAAGCCCCACCTAAGAGATGTTAATTGTGCTGTGCTTGCTTGAGTCCCAGCTCTATAATTAACAGTGCTGCATCAGCAGGTGCTGACGCCGCAGTGATGATCGTGCAGCTCATTTTCCAGGACCTGCTGGCACTCCAGGCAAGTGAGGGGTTATTTCAGGTGACTCACCTGTCATGGAGTGTCCCTGGGTCTGTCCATCCCCTCTGTGTGCAGGCTTGCCATGTAATGGCAGTGGTGGATTTTTTATGGCAACTAACCAAGTAGTCTCATTGGGAAACGCTCCTGGAATTTGAAACATGGTCCTGTGGGTTTTGTATGGAAATCCTGGTGGGTGACACTTGAGAAGGGAGATGGGACCTGGCTTGGGGACACAACCCCAGGGCAGCACTGGGTACAGAATCACAGAACTGTCAGGGTTGGAAGGCACCTCTGAGGACCAACCTGTCCAACCCCTCTGCCAAGGTAGGGTCACCTGGATCAGGTGATACAGGAATGCATTCAGGAGGATTTGGAATGTCTCCAGAGAGGAAGATGCCACAACCTCCCTGGGCAGCTCCGGGGCAGTGTTAGAGGTGCTAACCCCAAAGGGAGGGTTTGCTGCCTTAGGGAAGATGCTTTTACATCTTCTAACAGCCAAACCCCAAACTGGAGGGTCCCCTGTGGTTTTTGTATGTTGGGGCAAGTGTGCCAAAAGAAGTGAAGAGCTCTTTTAGGATGCACACCAGGTGCTGTATCACTGCCTCTTCCACTGATACACATCTATTAATTTAAAATCTGGCATGGCATCCTAGTTTGGTTCCTTCAGAAGGGTCTGGAATGGGACAGAACACCTGTGGGTTGGGGTGTCAAGCTCAGTCCAAGACCCACATGGCCATCCATGGCAGCAAAGCACTGCTGGCATCATTCCCCCATGGGGATTGTGTACAGGAGTACATCACCTTGAGGGTGGATGCAGGAAAACAGCCCCTTCCAGCCCTTCCCACCCCTCACCCTTCCCCTCTGAGGTCCTCAGGCATGCAGCTGTAGGACACAGAGCAGGGGAAAGCAGAGCAAGACAAAGGGAGTGGGAAAAAAAAATAATGACTTGAGGGTCTTTCAGTACAAGGTGCAGAGAAACCCATGTTACTTTTAATTTTGCCATCAAATCAGCTTTTTTTAACCCCAGCATGGAATTGCTCAGGTGTCCTAGGGACACACTAACTTCTTCCACAGCACGTGCCCACGCTCATGAGTTCAAAGGTTGCATCTGCCAGGGACCTGCAGAATCTGGTTCTTGCCAGACCAGCTTTTATTTCCCTGCCAGATCCAAAAAATCTCGCTGATTCAACTCTTGGCTCTTCATCCCTCACGCTCATGGCACGACCGAGTAGCTGCATTTGCCGAGCAAGTGTCACCCCCAATTTGTGTCACTGCAGGAGAGAGAAGAGCCAGGGCTATTACATGTTTATTATAATAATGTCCCTATTTCTAGGCTAACAGCAAGACCAAGGGGTATTTTGCAGAAGTCTGTGCGCTTTATACCAGGCAACAAATCCTGATTCAGCCTGTTCCATAAATTATTTATCACAATCACAGAAAGTTAGGGGAGGGGAAGGCTGGATTAGTCCAGACAAGGCATTTGATGGAGGTGCAGTGAAAGCAAACCCACAGTGAGGAAGGCTCCTGATTTCAAAAGGGCAAAGCTCACAAACTCAGCATCACCAGAGGCTGGCTGCAAATGCCACCAGTGTGAGGACAATCATGTCCTTCTCAGCCTGGAGAAGAGAAGGCTCCAGGGAAACCTCACTGTGACCTTTTGTGTTTAAAGGGGGTTTATAAAAAAGAGGGAGAGCAACTTTTTACAAGTGCAGATAGTGATAGGACAAAGAGGGATGGTTTTAAAATAGAAGAGAAGAAATATAGATTGATTACTAAGATTTGTCTTAGCAATTAATCTAAATTTCTCCTCTTCTAGTTTAAAACCAGTTCTTCACTGTGAGGGTGGTGAGGCCTGGCACAGACTGGCCAGAGAAGCTGGGGCAGCCCTATCCCTGGAATTGTTCAAGGCCAGGCTGGATGGGGCTTGGAGCAACCTGGGATAGTGGAAGGTGTTCCTGCCCATGGCAGAGGGGTGGGATGAGATGAGCTTTAAGGTCCCTTCCAACCCAAACCATTCTGTGTTTTTTCTGACTCTGCAAGATCCAAGGTTAGTGCAGGAGTGGATGTTATTTCAGCTTTTTATCAGTGTGCTGATGGCATGTGGCTGTCTCCATGCATTGGGTGTACCAAGGAGGACTGAGGTCCACAGCAACAGCAGCAAAACAGGAACCTCTTAAATGCCCAGGCATGACACAAAACCCTGAGAAAACCTGACCTGAGCCCAGAAAAATTAAAAACAAAAGCTAGGGAATGGGATCACAGTCTTCAAATACCTCCAGGAAGGAGCCAAGGGGCAGCCAAGGGAGGATAAATATCAAGCAGGGAAAATATTTAGTTTAGCTAAAGGACCATATTGACACTTCAGCAAAACAGGATTATCTGTCCACAGACACATTTAATTAGAAGAAACTTCCCATGTATTCAAGCAGAAGAAAGCAGGGGTGATAAGAAAAAAAAAAAAAAAAAAGGGGAAAAAAAAAGATTAAAACCATTTTCAAGTTTAAATGTTATTTTTAAAAGGAAAATTTTTAAGATGGTAACAGCAGGGGTAGGGGAAATGGGTTCATGTCCCATTCTTGCACCTCCTTAGTGGGTGTGATTAATGTGGGTAGGTTAATTAATCTTTACTGTCCAGATTGTTTAATTTTTTGGGTGGTTCCCATGCCTAATTTCAGCTCAGGACATCTCACAGGCTGCCAGCCTGCTTGCAGGGCCCATCCAGGGAGCACAGGGCAGGTGGGTGCTCCCTCCCCACAGGTCAATTTGGTGGTGACACCTGTCCTGGAAGTTGGCAGAGCATCAGTGCATCCTCTTCCCATCACTGCCAATCCTTGCTCCACCATCCTCCTGCCACAGAAAGGATGTCCATGTGCAGGGGAAGGTCCTTGGGAAAGGAAGAAAAGGGAAAAAAAACCCACAAATGGAGGAAAATGGGTTTTCACCACTTGTGGACAGCTGTGATTTTCAGCTGTGAGTTCCCTGGCTCTGTGGAGTTGTTTTGCTTTACAAAGCCAAATTGCTCCATGCCCCAATTTTGTGTCTTTCTTCTATCAGTGTTATGGGCATCACTGCCATGTCCCTTGCACAGGGCAGAGAAAAGGAGCATCCCTGCTCTGGGGAGACAGGGCAGGCTGGGGGAAAAGGCAGGAGGCAGTGGTTTTGTCTAGGAGGGACATGGACTGGAGGACAGGCTGTTGTCTCAGCTCTGGAGCTGGACCTTCCTCCCAGCTGCACTTGCTGAGATGGGGCAAGGGGAAGACAAAAAATCTTACCAGGGAGCCAGCATTGCCATAGATTTATTCCCAGCTCAAAAATCTCACTTAAAGGGCAAATTAATTAATGGAAAGCATGGTTTGGGAACACTGGAACATTTGGGAACATTGCCTCCATCCCTCCCCTTTTCCTGGGGGTATGGGAGCTGTTGGGGCAGGACTATTCTCTGAATTTCACCTTGAATTTTTTTCTGATCAGTTTTCTTATGGGGATTTTCATCTCTGTCCTTCAAGTTCCCCCACCTGCAAAATGACAATAACACTGCTAGCCTCAGTAGAAAGGCACCTGGAGCTGTGCCCACCAGGGAGAGTGGCAAGACAGCTTGTTATTCTTAAAATAAATTATCAGTAAGAGAAGAAGCCACAAAAAGCAATCATCAGCTATTGAAGGACCTTGGAAGATCAATGGTTTAGTTAGTATCATTCTTGCCAAGTATTAGCTTCGAAAAATCAGAACTGCCAGAAACAAAGCCAGGCAGATTAACTGGGCAGCTCCAGTCCCAGTTTCCTGCTGAGCTTGACAGGTCCTGGCAAAAGCTCCTGCGCCCAGAAATGTATTTTGAGACCATGCTTATAGATTATTCCCTTCAAATTAAATCCAGGCGAAGTTAATCTCATCCATAGAGGGCACAGAGCAGACAGGTGAAGCTGCTGCAGCAGCCAAGGGGTTCCCCTGAGGGGACTGGAGCAGAAGTTGGGGAGCAGGAGCAGAGACACAAGTGTGCATTGGCTACAAGGGCTTGGGGCATGGTGCAACAACTGTGAGCTGCCAGAAACACCCACAGCTTCCACAACAGGCAGTTCCTCCATTATCCACCCCAGCTCCCTCCACCCCAGAAAGTAAGGAAAATTAAATTAGAGTATCCCAAAAGAAACTATAAAGCTCATGGATGCTCACACAGAGAAGCAGCAGCCACATCCTAAATGGTGTGATAAACACCTCAGGGGGTGCCATCAGGCAGGTACTTAATGAGTACACAAATGATAGTCCTTCCTATTTCTCCTCCATCTTCCCATTTCCTACCAGTTGCCCTGGAAACTTCCCCCTCGAGGCACTCACAGGAGCGAAGTCCAAGAGGAGAAAAAAACAACTGCAAACCCTTCATGGTGTAAAGTTTGTGGCCAAGTGATGTCCGGGGAGGATTTTGGGGTGAGCTGTGCCTGTACCAACCTGCCTCCCTCCCATGCACTGCACAGTTCGGCCCTGTGGCCCCAGTGATGGGCACAGACCCCCAGATATCCCCCAGATCCCCCACCGAGCCCCCAGGACACCCTCAGATCACCTCTGTTGTCCCCACAAGCTGTTCACGCAAAGGCTGCCCAGACCATCCCTCCTGCACAGACACTGCTGCAATCCACAGAGATTTGCTGATATCCAAGGAGCCAGAGGGGTGGATGATCTCCCAGAAGACCCTGGGGTGCTTTTCCAACTGGGATGTAAGCAGCCACACCCAGAGGGTTGCAATTAATTCCCCATTAGGATAAACTCCAATTTGGCTAAGGTAGGAGGAAAGTGCACAAGATGTCTTGTTCTTCTGCAGAGAGCACCTGCAATTCATGGGGTAAAAAAAAAGAAAGAAAAGAGAATTTAGAAATACAATCCCAATGCTCATTTGCACTGGAGGAATTAAAAGGCCCTGGTCAGCAGAGACAGCCCATCCTGAGGATGCCAGGCTGTGCTGGAGGCATCTCTGGAGGGCTTTGTCCCAGCAAACACTGTCATCCTAAGGGTAAATGTGATGTCCACAACTCATAGCCCAGCCTCAGCAAGCAGGGCTGGGGCAGCAAATGTTTTGTGCAACCCACACCAGAAATTTCAGTCTCTGCTCTGAAGCAAGATGCCCACAGCAGGCAGAGGAGGAGCACCCAAATTCCACCCCTCAAACACCGTGATTGAGCAAGGGGCAAACCCCACCTCTCACCTACAATGCACTCTCAAGTACATTTTCAATGCAGATTTTGTAAAAAATGCACTTTTATGCATATTACATATATTTATAAGATATTTATATTTACACCTTTACCTTTTTAGCCAAAGACTTCATCCATTTGAGCTGCACATCACAGTTTGTGCATTGCCCACGATGCCTTGAATAAGACAAAGATGAGAACAAGGACAATCTCTGCTGCCATGCAGTTATGCCTCCAGGTCATGAACCCATTGATCCCACCTGCCTGGTTTATTTTCTTAAGGCTTAAGAGAGCTGGCTCAGAGGAAGGGTGGGGGCACGGGCTTGTGGCTCCTCACACCACCCACGCTGCCAGGAAATACCCTGCCTGTACGTGGGGCTCAGCTGCTCTCAGATATTTTTTTCCTACACACCCCCAGAGACAGAAAATATTTATATACTATACACCTATAAAAATACATAGTAATAATATAGGAAAATATGTAAATATAGAAATAGCACAATATGTTAAAATATTTATGTAGTTTATCTAAATATATAATGTATTGATAGATATATAATAAATATATTGTACACACATATACAAATGCTTGCAACAAAAAGTTGGAAATCTGAAATGACAGAGCCAGGGAAAAGGTCAATATCCAGGTTCAATCAAAGAAAGGAACCATGCTGGAAGTGTGCACAACACAGACAGAGCCAAGGACTGCCCAAGTCCTGGCCGGTTCCATGACCTGCCATCAAGATGAATTAAACGCATCCCAACAACCCAGGGAACCAAACACTTCCTTGTGCCTCCTCAGCAGCTCCAGGCCAAGGCACCTCCACAACATGCTTGCTTCATGGTGACTCTTCATCTGGCTAAACCCTCTTCCAGGACTGTTTTTCTTTTTGCTTTACTTTCAAAGCCCATCAGAAAATGCAAGTGGCTGCCAGGACAGGAAGTGCAGCTGCAGGGTGGGGTTGGTGGTTCCCTGGGAGGGTGGCATGGTGGCTGTAGTGCTTACACCCCATGCATTTACCTGGGAGAACCCAGACCACCAGAAAAGGACAATTTTTAACCTCCCAGCTGGACTTGCTCCAAGAACCTGCTAAGGATAATTTAAAGCCAACTATTGATTGAGCCCAGAATTGCATACCTTCCCTCCCCTGACCAATTCTTGCCCAGGTGGATCAACCACCACTGGTCCCAACACTTTTTGCCAACAGGCTGATACTGGGTTCCACCTCAGAACTGCAGGCACTGGGAGCTAAATGTTTCATTACCACCAATGGAAAACTCCACCCCAGAGCTCCCAATAAAGGCTCTTGCTATTTGACACTATATTTCATCTGTGCATGTGTTGAAAAGTTTTAATCGTGTACCTATGTATAGTCCTGCACCAGCAATTTCCAGTGCCAGCCAGAAGGAAAACACAGCACCCTCGGTAACAGAAATCACTCTCGAGCCAAGTAAACAAAATGACAGTCTTATAAACCAGAAGCATTTGTCTCATTAAGGATTCAGTTCGTAGACAGAATAACAAGGGGTGAGTTATTTGTCAGTGTAGACTTTAAGGACATGGGCAATGTAACAGCGACAGAAATGCTGTGACTGCAAGACCTTCGCTCGGGAGTGACTCAGCACAGCAGCTGCTTCCTGGAAAACTAATACTTCAGGCTCCCCAAAACGCCACAAAGCCTTTGAGAGTTTGCAAAAACCAACCCTGGAAGCCCCATCAGCCATCTGATCTGTCACTGCTGTGGGGATTAGCACAGGTGCCCCACCCCAGCACAGGGCGGGGACCTGCTGGGAGCTCCAGCAGCGACCATGGGGACTCAAGGCAGTGCTGCCAACAGAAAGCAATCACGTTTAGGCCTCAAAGCTACATCCTCACAACCCCCAAACTTCAAAATCCCCCTCATCACCATGGGCACTCCAAGCAAGCCCCTGCCCCAACCCAGGTGTCCCCGAGCAGAGGCAGCTGTTAAGGAGGTTAACACAGAATCGTGTCAAGTAACAAACACCTAGTATTTATTAATAAATTAGTACACCGGAAGGCAATTTTTCAATTCATTCCCCTCTTCCCCCACTCCCACCCCTTCCCACGGGGCAGCTCATGCCACCCTCATACCATTATTTCTTCAAATTGAGCGTAGTACAGACTGTTCGTTACGGGAGCATAATAATTGCAAATATAATCAGACAGACTTCTTACGATGCAGCTTTTTGTCCCCCATACCCCCCACCCCCGACCTCTTTTAATAAAAAGTGAAGTGTGATTTGAAGAGACTATTGAGACCACATAAGGTCTTTGGAGAACTTATCGGCCACATCTGTATAAAAAACAAGAGACACGAGTGTAAAAGCATAGCTTGGTTAAGTCTTACAGCACGAGGAGAGCGGGACCACTGGCAGCCTTCGCCTCCCCACGTCCAGCACCGGCTCCCTTCGGGTCCCCACCATTCCCACACGTGGCAAGGCAGGATAACTCCTTACATTCGACTGGAGGCAAAGGATCTTTCCACTGCCTTGGAGGTTGGTGGGGCTTGACCCTTTTTCCTTGTGGTTTAAGCGCTTCTGCTGTAGCGTATTAGGAGCGCGATGCATTGTCCGGGTGAAAACCATACAATAAATAACCGTGCTAGTAAAATCTCAGCAATGGATATGAGCCAAACAAGAGTACATCAAAAAAAAGAGTCAGCTCGGGTGGGAAGCTTAGCTGCGTTAAGAGACAGTAACCAGCAACAATTGGGGTGGGATTTTTGCATGATTTTGCCATTTACTGCCCTGAGGCGAAGGGAAGTGGTGGGAGATGGTTACTCCGAGCGACAGCTTTGACAGAGGAAGGGGATGACAGAGCAATCCCCAATTTGATGTGTTAGATTACACCAGATTCATGGTGTTTCAGTTCATTAACTGTGGTTTTGGATGTTTTTTGTTTGTTTTCTTTTTTTTTTTAAAGTGCATCGGCTGATCTGATTGGAATGAGAACAAGGAGAAGAGAGGCTCGGGGAGGGGGGCAGAGGGTGCAAAGACTTGGACTGAGCGATAGAGTTACGGTGGAGGGGTGCAACGCTGGCAAACTGCACCCCCTCCAAAAACCAAGGACACCTCAATGAAAATACTGGCCGTGTATTCTACAAAAAATCCCGCCTGCGTATTGTTGGTCATCTTAACGAGTGCCAAGCTAGCTCTAGCAGATATTCAGAGAGCGTGCGGTGACCCAGTGCCTACAGTAAATCGGGAAGGTGGCTATAGACAGAGTCCAGGAGGGTCTGGCTGGCTTCCTGGCTCTTGACTCCAGCTATCTCAAATAGCCTGTCCAGCTTGTCTTCGGCCTGCGGGATCTCCTCGATCACGTGGAGCTCCTCGGGGTTGAGGATGTGCAGCATGTCGTCAAAGATGGGCTGCAGGTCGCACGGGTCCAAGCGCACCTGGCGCAGGACGGTGTCCTTCTTTTCTGTAGGAGGAAAGGGATTGGTCAAGGAACTCCCCGAGAAACCTCTGCTAACCAGGGCTTGTTCTCAGCCCATCCCCTGACGCCACCTCTGGAGAGGGACATGCCACAAGGAGAACTGAGGGAAAAGGTGGGGGGGTGACAAGTGGTGGGGATGAGAGAAGATGGGGCAATGCTGCCGAGGCACCTCAGCCAGGAGCAAGAGCAAACACAGCACTTGTAAATGCTGAATGGCCAATTCGGAAAAGTGAGGGCAGGAGAGGAGCCAAAAAAGCTGAATTCTGCTATTTCAAGTTGTTTTCGTTGGGTCAGCTTTATTTTCACACCCAAGTACAAATTTGGTAGATTGACTGAGTGTTTCACCTTCATCAGAAATTAAATGCAGCAAGTTAAATGCAGTAAATTAAAGGCCCCAAAACAAAGGGGGGTGACTAATGGTACTTTATGTCTGTAGCAAAGAGGATCAAGAGTGAAAAAAATTTTAAAAAACCCAAAACAAGAATCAGTCTGGAAATTACATTCTCTGGTTTAATCTCATGTAGAAATGCACTGGCCAACGCAAGAGCCAAAAGTCAGAAGAAACAACCCTAAACACCCAGGGATGCTACAACTTCCCTGGCAAAACTTCAAAGAGTTAAAAGTCTTTAAACATGTTTTTCTGTCTCAAATCTTTATAATCTTTGCTAACAGGATATTCTGATCGGGAATGAGGATGTGATAAGCATATCTTGGAGAGCCAGTTTTCCCAGTTATTTACTTTACTGATACCGTGTGTTGGGCAGCTCTACCATGTGTGCTGACCACATGGGACACACCATGGTGTCCCTTCTGTCCTCCCACTCTGCCCCTGGGTTGGTTTTGGTACCTTTGGTAATAAAAGAGCCTGTCCGGCTGAGCGCGGAGGAGCCGCTGGAGGTGGAGTCGCAGCGCAGCAGGGGCTCGGCTTCGTCGACAAAGAAGCATTTCTTCTCGGAAGGAGAGGGCTCCACGGTGAGCACGGCTGCCTCGGGGGGCTTGGGGCTGGGCGTGGGCGCGGGGCTGGCCGGGCTGGGGCTTGCCGGCAGTGCCAGCTTGTCACCTTCCAGCTTTGGGGGGAGGAAAGAGAGGGAAAATTAACTAGGGGGACGCTAGGCAACGGGTAGCACCAAAACCCACCTGCACCCTGGCTTTCAAAACACTCCAGCCCACCTTCAGCAAGGGGTGACGTGTTCTGCTGGCCCACAACAGGCACAGGAGATGACGCAGGGTGGACACCAGCCCTGGCATTTGGCACATCAGGCAGGAGCAATAACACAACCCACACCCTTGGGACACCTGGTAGGAGCAACCACTGTACCAGGATGGCATGTGCAACCTCAGCAGAGCATTTTAGACAGGCTCTCCTTCTCAGACTCAGTTTATTAAAACGTAAAGCACAACTCTTGGGGGCAAGAGGTGACGATGCCCAAAACCTGCTCCACACCTGTTGTTTGCTAAAAGCTGGCTCCACAGCTCCAGCCAGTGCCAAGGCAGCAGGATGAGGGCTGTGAGACCCTTCAGAGACCTCCAGTGCAGCACATGGCTCTGACCAGCTCCACATCAAATTAATGATCTGTTTGCCCGATCTCAGCCTTGCTCCCATGAGCATCCCATTAAAGCCTGATGGAAAAGTCCATCCCACCAGACTCCAAGTTCAGAGCAAGAAAGGATAGGCAGGAGCTGGCAGTGACCACAGTGTCACCCAAGTGCCTTTCCTTTTTTCTGTCCTGGATGTGAGCCAAGGGCAAACATTCAGCTCCACAGTTCTGAAGACATCAGGAGCAGCAACCACTGCTGGGAAGCACTGCACTGGAAAGCAGCACCATCTGACAAGTGACAGGTGACAAGAGACAGGACAAGATGAAATGGCCTCAAATTGTGCCAGGGGAGGTTTAGATTGGGTATTAGGAAAAATTTATTCACCAAAAGAGTGGTCAGGAATTGTAATAGGCTGTCCAGGGAAGTGGTGAAATCACCATTCCTTGAAGGCATTAAAAAAACATGTGCATGTGGCAGCTGGGGACATGGTTTAGTGATGGACTTGGCAGTGTTGGGTTAAGGATTGGACTTGATGATCTTAAATGATTTCCAACCCTAACAATTCTATGATTCTATGAATTTGGGTGCTGGTGTGAACCTGCTTCCTAATTTGACTGTACTCTGCATGTTTCTTCTTGAAACTTCTTCCCACCTCCAAGACAGCAGCAAACATTATCTGCCCTCCTCCGTCTCTCAACATCCCCTCAGGGCGCAAATCTCAAGCAGAGCATTTCTAGTTCCTGCTTCCTGCAAGGATGAGATGCCTGGGCCAGCATCCTCACATCCCTGGCTGGCAGACTGCACACTTCTGCAGGTCACCAGGTCTCTATTTTAAGGGCCATCCAGTATTTAACCTTTTTCCCCAACATCATGTCCCTGCTTGACCTGCCAGGGAAAAGAATTGCAAGCCCTGTCCCCGTGCAATTTCCTCTCCCAACAGCATTTCACAACCCTGTTTTCTCCTACAGAGGGAAGATCAGGCTATTCCTGCTAACAGGCTTTTGCCTACAACCCAAGGATGAAATGCAAAATTGGGATTAAAGGCTGTGGGAAAGGGAGCTGCTGAGCCACCTCCGCTCCGGCATGGATGTCCCTGAACATTCCTCATCCGTGTCGAGGAATTCGCCACCCACAAATCACATGTCTGCTGGGACACCCATTAGTTCACATTAAATTAACATTGAAGCCCGTTCCTGGTAGAATAAAAGAGTTTTTTTTCTCCCCTCATTGAAAATAAACAGGGGAGGATTTGTTCTAGCACAGTGCATTACGCAATAGGCATGTTAAAAATAAAAGTCAGCTTTAATTTTTAATTGAAAGAGTCTGCCTTCTCCTCTGAAATTCCCTTTCCAGTACAGCTCATCATGGAGAATCAGCTATGGCCATTAAGGGGGAATATCAAGGGAAGGACCAGGACAGCAGGTGGCCACTTTCCAAACTGTAATATGCTCTGATATCCCCTTTAAAAATAACATAGGCTTTAGGGGTTAGTTTTTCCTTGTGCAGCTCATCTACCTAATATTCAACCACAAACCCACCTACCAACTCCCAAAAAGGAGCCTGATGTCCGAGCAACAATTGGCCAAGGGAGGGTAGGAAGCAGACAGCTGCCCCAGCTCTGTCTTCCCAGAACCAACTCATTTGGAGTTTAATTAAACAGCTGCTAAAACACACTAGGAAAGACAAAATCACCCGAGGTTATTTGACTGTAGCTGTCCCGGGAGCCCAAAGCTTTCCAAATAGCTGAACAGTTGCAAGCTTGAGGCAAAGCAAACAGGATGCTTGGATGTGTGTTAATGTTTAAACCACGGGAAGAAAGTGACTGGCAATGAGGGCTTGGAAAGACCAGGGAATGCAAAAGGTTGCTGTGAGGTGAAGCCTGTGGAATAGGTGTAAAAACACACTATTCATAGCCTGTGACTCACTGAATTGAAACCACCTTGGCCATTCCTATTTTTATGAACAGCGGTGATTGGGTGAAACCAAGCTCTGACTGGGGAAAAAAACCCCAAAAAACCCTCTTGCAACCCTTTTGTCTTTCCAGACCTATGGGATTTCTCACCTTTACATCCTCATTGCTGGGCTCTTGCGCTTGCCACTGGGGCTGCATCTGCACCTGCAAAGAGAAACACATGGGACACTGTTAGATGCACAGTCCAGCATGGAAACCAAAGGCACTGCAGTGGCTTTGTCACATCACCAGCCTCCTACAACACATCAGAGGTGCTCTGCCAGGTATTTATTTTTAGGCTTTTTCTTTTTTTGAGCACTGCACCAAGAGATTTTCAATGCTAAAAAATATTAATAAAAAAAAATCCTAAAAGCTCCTGTGTACTTGCAGCCCTTTAGACTACAGTTCAAGCACCAGCATCCTCTTGGATCTCAATGCATCTGGGAGGGTGTTCTAAGCAGCTCAGGGTGTCTGAAGACCCTTCCTAAAAGGAAGAAAAAGGGACAGAAGGGGATGGGGCAGGAGGAAGAGAAGAGGACAGAAAGGGATGGAGCAGGAGAAGACACAGGCTTGGCTTTGTTTTCTTTCACAGCTGCTGTCACCAGCTCTGTTTGAACGGGTTGGTCCCATTTGCTGCCTCCGTTTTACAGTACTGCAATAAAAGCTTAGCTCAGACAAACAGAAACTGCAGCTGCTGTGCTAATATTAGGAAGGAGCAGCAGCAGGCACTAAAAAACACCCTTCCCTCAGGCGATGCTTCCCAGCAATTCCTCCTGCCGCAACCAGGAGGGAACAAAAGCGGGTGGCAGACTGGCTGCTGCTGCTGAGGGTGGCTGTGCACCCTCTGGGATGTGGGGGGGATAAATTTAGCACCGAGGCAGTCACTTCCCAGATTCCCTGCCAGAAGATGACACCCGACTGACACCAATCCTTATTCCCAGGTCTGTTATGCCTCCGTAGGGAATGCAGCAGGAAAAACCCCGGCACATGAGCAGGGTGGGCTGGGCAGCAGCCCAGGTGGTGCTGCAGGCAGAGTGGTGCTGGTGTGGAATGCTCTTGCTGTGGACCCCACAGGGGTAGGGAAGATCCCTGTGGATCAGCAGCTTCATGGTGTACAGGGTGTTTGGGGGTCCTCCCTGGGGCACACAGACCCTGGCTGGTTAAACACCTTGGCAGGGCCATGAGGTGTCAGAGAAGGGCAGTGATGGTGTGTGGTGCTGCAGAGCAGAAAGCATGTCCCCTGCCAGGATGGGAAGACCATGAGGGTGCTGGGGTGGGAAAGCCCAAATTTCCTCTCTGTGCCCTTCACCTCACCCGTGTGGTTTCAGGAGAATGCTCCACCCCTCTCTGTGGTGGAGCCTCTTCCCTTAACACAAGGCAGCCCTGGGGAAGAGGGCTCAAGCCAAGCCTCACATGACTCGTGATGGGAAATGTTGGGTCTAGGGAGGGTTTAGATGCCACAACCAAAACTGCAGCCACCCACGGAGGAAACAGCTCTTCCCCATCAGCCCTGCCCTGGCTGTCTGTGGGCTGAGTGCTTCTCAAGCAGATAATTAATCCAGGAGAGCCTCTGTTGGCTTCTCCATTCTGTGGATTTGCCCACTCACTTTTTTAACCCAAACCATAATGAAGAGGTGATGAAACCCTGATGAAGAGGTTCCAAACCCAGTTACAGGCTGAGTTAGTCAATACTGAGTTTGGCTAGCAGAAGAAACCATCTTCTGCTTCCTCTTATGCTCCCAAACCCATTACACTGCAAACACAGAGACCCCAGGAGATGTGGCCAGCACAGCAGGGAAACCCCAATACCACTGCATATATAAAGTTTATATTTTTGTGTTTATGCTGTTTCTCTTTGCATTACTTTATGAATTATTACATTTTGTTTATTGCACATTCTCCAGCATAGTTCAAACCCAATGTCAGTTTGCTGAAAATCAAGTCATGGCTTAGAGAAAACCTGGAGTGATGCCCACTCCAGCAAAACCCAGCCAGCCCTACATCTTCCCCAGGGCTCTGGCCACTTCACCTTACAGCTTTGTGCCTCAAATAAAACCTGATGCAACTCCAGAAGGCAATTTTGTTCTTCTCCTGGCTGCCTGGGCACTTCCCAGCCCTCAGACCACAGGCCCCTCTGGCTGGGAAATCCATCCAACAGCTTTACTCTCACTGCAGTGCTGGCACGTGAACACAGCACAAATTAATTCCTAATTACTGGGCCCAGCCCAGTTCTGCATTGCCAGAAGAGGAAGTGAAGGGGATGTGTGGGAGCTGACAGGGGCTGAGTTTGAGGAACGCTGCTCCAGGCTCTTGACTACCCCCTCAGGGTTTTGACCTGTGAAAGAACAAGAGATGGAGCCACAAGACCCAGCCACAGCCACGTGCCTCGACATGGGGTTGCTTTCACATCCTCTTCTCCTCTGAAATACCCCAAAACCCCACAGCTTAACCTCACACCAGCCCCGGCCTTGACCCATCTGCTGACTCACGGGATTATGTGCAGCATGAAATTAGCCACAAAACTAAACCTTGCTGGGCTTGGGGCTGTAGCCTTCCCCTCTCCACTTTCAACATCTCCCTTATTCATGGTTTGGGTTTGTTTTTCAGCTTTGCTGAGGCTGTCTGCTGAACACCCTGAGCAAGGCTGTTTGCTTCCCTTCCATCCAGCTCCTGAAATATTTCAGCCAAGGCCAGCAGAGCCATAAATAAAACGATAAGAGCTTAAAGCACTGCTCACAGCAGGACACTCAGGGGAGCCAATGCGGCCCAGCTATGCCAGCTCCACCCCAGGTGAGCACAGAGCCCCTTAGTAGTTGCAAAATGCTGTTATGCACCACACACACAAAAAAAAAAAAAAAAAAAAAAAAAAAAAAAAAAAAAAAAAATCTCAT